>SNQJ01S0030483.1:140021-154069 GCA_010110895.2 Picea sitchensis | reverse complement strand
GGAAGGATCCCTAAAGGTTGAATAACTCTTCTTTCAAAGGTCTACAAATTCTGAGTCATGGGAACAATCTACGAGAAATAGTTTGGGGGAGATCTTACGAAAGAAGAGATATAGACTAGTCCATCAAATAATGACAGGTTCACAGAGATCTTACAATAAGCAGTTGGAAGTTGAATCTTTTCCAAAAGATAAGAATCCTCTTCCATATGAGGGAAAATGTGAGATTGGTTATCACCTTCTCATAACATTAAAGGAAATATGATGGTTCTATTCTTCTTACCAACCTTAATGTCACTAGTTAACAGGGTGTCACCAGCATGTCGAGCAGGGGATAATGACAAGTGTTATAACCCTATATTTCATAGGATCACCTGGGGATTAGAATCTCTTCCTCTAGTTGTATTGTATTGTAAATAATATTTTATTTTGAAAATGATTTACAAAATAAAGAAAAAGAAAAGAAAAAGAAAAAAGGAAAAGAAAACAAAAGAAAGAATAAAAAAAATATAAAAAAAGAAAAGAGGATATAAAATTGGAAAAAGAGAAAAAGATAAAACCCCACGAAATAAACTTGTTTGATTCATACTATCTAACCATGATGAATCCCTTTAAATTTATGTTGATATGTTAGTGAATAAATTTGGCCAAATAGTCTAATATTGGCCAAATGTATTAGGTTAGAGTAATTATTAATCCAACATTCTAAGATGGATTAATGTCTTAGTTGATTAGGCTACGAGTTAGGTTAGTTTTGTTTCATTATTAATACGACTCAAAAATATTTATTAAATGCCTTTTATTTAAGTTAATTTGATGTGTTTTTGACACCTTGGTGAAAAAATAAAGAAAGGGGATCTAGTGCTACCCAAAAAATGTTTTTTATCCTAACTGCTATCGGTAGCTGACCTTTTGTCATGTTGTGACTAAAGGGAACACACTTTTCAGTGGCTAATCCATCGACACCTAGATCAATGACTGATAGTGATTTTTGGACCCCCCCCCCCTTGACATTTTTGCCTTTAATGATGGGTGGGGGGGGATCCGAGTGAGTGTTTTTCCCAGCGCGGGCCCCACGCAATGTGCCAGCTCCATATCTTATCAGACCCCCCTCACTCAATTCCTCTTACCACATACCCCCCCTCCGATAACCTGCCTAACCTCTCATACAATACCGGCCACCTCACTCTGCCATTGTACCCCACTACCCTGTCGCACGTCACACTCATATCTACCCGTTGGCCAATCAATGCCATCCACGTCACACTCATCTACCCGTTGGCCAATCATTATTGGCCCCCATGACCATTACTCATCCAGTCACCAAACGCTCCATAAAGGACACCCCCTTACACTGTTTAACATTGTTTCTTCGCCATTACGACACTGTTCGTCGATCCAGAAATAGTCGACACAACCCCGTTTCCAATTTTCAAGCTAACTTCCACCAGGAACATCGTCGACAAGCGCCATTAAACTGAGTAATAACCGTCAATATTATTTCCTCCTTCAGATGACGGTTAAGCTATGGTGCCCAAAACCAAACCCGTTGAAACTGTTGAAAACCCGTTTCTTCCTCCTCCCATCGACCTGGATCACGTTCCCCTGGCTGACCAATATTACAGAGTTGTAGAGCCGAAGTTTGAATTTGATTTCTTCGAATTACACTTCTTGGCTAAAAGACATTTTAATAGACTAGAGTGATGAGATCATACTCTGGGAGTCCAATCTTCCATTATACATGTTTCCCCAGACCTAACATTTCCCCGAGTTCTCCCTTAAGTGTCAATCCCATTACCTTCCCGGCCAAAGGGCCATCATTTCTTCGTCTGGTGAAACTATGTTCACCATTACCCCTGAAAGAATAAATCATATGCTACAAATCCCCATAACTAATTATGCCAACCCTTTCTCCATTGAAATCCTGAACGAACTCTACCAAAAACTTTATTTCCCTCAAACATCCCAAATATTCGAAATCTTCCTACCAGAAGATGCACAATTTCCTAAAAAAAACCCTCCTTATCCATCTTCCATTTTCTCAGTCAGAGCCAACCAAATCATTTCCACCCTCTATTTCCTTTTAGGATATTTTTTTTGATGAATGGGTAGATGAACCCATCCTGGGTTTTCTGTCCATTTTCTCCACAGAAGAGAAAGCTACAAATCAGTTTAGTTTCAGTCAGTATCTGACAGAAAATATACATGAACAACTTTTCAAGTTCTCCACAGAGGGAATGTCCAGGTAATCCTCAATGTTGGTGTACCTGTTCCTTTTCTTCCACATAGACATATTCTCTTGTGCTCTCCAAAAATTGGATCAGGATGGAAATCCTCAATCTATGACTTCTTGGACATCACTAGTAAGGAAGAATTCCACTGAGTTCAACTTCAAACATTTCATTGATGAATTTTACCGTCCAGTGCTAGGCATGCTCAACATTAGAATGGAACCTATGATAAATGAGGAGGTTCAGAGAATTCTACATCTATCATACTTGGCCAAAACAAGGGAATGGTATCTTTACTAGAACCATACCAAGATCAAAGTGTATGGGTATGAATTGCCACCATACAAACTTCCAAAATACCTCCCTGTCAGAATACTTGCATTAGAATAGATCAGGCAGATGATGGAATCTTATGACATACACTTTGTATCATTCAAGAAGAAACAACAACTCAGGATCAAGAGCCAAATTGGTTATTTCATATGTAACAACAGATCTGCAGGAGAAGAGGCAAACAAACTCTTGAAACAGATGGATTTCAGTCTGAGTTTCCCTTGGAATTATGACCCTTTTGGCATTATAGCAGAAACTAGGCTCAAAAGTAAGATTTCTCCTTATTCTCATGTGCCAAATCCTGAGATAGAAAATTTTATGAATCAGATAGACTGGGATGAAAATACATTGTTGGAGATAGAAGACCAACCTTCACCTTCCAACATTTCACATACTAGCATTCCTTAGGTGCAAACAGAAAAAAGAGCCAGGAAAGAGATTTCACCTTCAGTCACAGAGGTGTCAGCTAAATACATCCAAGTTTACAGGAGGAGGACTACAACTCTCCACACACTAGACAAGTTTAGAAAAGGAGAACAACAATCCACCATAGTCATGGAGGGACCACATTCCTCTACATTCTCAGGCAGTCAAAATATAATGTCCATATCCTCCTCCAAGAAGAAAGCAGACACTGTTATAGCAAGATTTGTCTCACCATTGTTATCTTGCACAGAGGGCCCTTTTCCATTTCCCGATGTAGAGTTGTCATCCCTTTTTGATGAATCTAGAGCTAAAAATACATATTTTTCCACACATACGCATCCTATCTACTATACAACATGCATATACCTAGTCTGCTCCGCCACAACCCACGTACATCAAGATTTGTGCCAGAAAATACAAAAATGAAGTCGGGTTTCCATGTCACGATAGGAGATGTCTCATCCTTGGCCTTCCATATACTGGAAACGTTCCGCCTCAGCCGTTCAGTTTCATTTTGAAGGCTATAAAATCAAAATTCCAAGCTATGGAAAAGAGGAGAAAGAATTCAACTTTAAGAGCAAAGTTACTCTGGAGAAATTACTTCATATTGAGTCTGCATCCCTTTGTTCCTCAAGTATGAACACAGTGTTCATCCCCCAAACTCTTTCCCTGTTGTTGAGAGAACCTTATTGTCTCCATTCTATGAGCTTGCCTTTGGTGGAGGATTGAAGTGGTGGAGGCCCAGTTGGAAGGAACCTAGTTTCTTGGTTTCGAACCATGCCGACATGGAAGTCTATAATGTTGTTACTTATGTTGATCATTTATTAATAGAAATACTCCTTTCTCATCCTATTGGTATCGTGTTGTTGGCCCTGACCAAGTTTTGAGGAACACTTGGTCATATTTTACTATTTATGGGACTTCGACAACTTGTCAAAGATGGAGCGCAACACGAAGAGGAAACTGTGGAAGCTAGACCCCTTTTTGGGTTTTGGGGGATAATGTAATGGGATTGGGATGTCGACCCAGGGGTTTACCCATGTTTAGGCCTATTTTGTATGTATATATAGATGTCTAGGCCATACAGAGAAGTAGTGGATAATATATCTATGTGATGTAGGCTAAGTGCCAAGGGTTGAATCTATGTGATCAAGGCTTTGTGCATTTTGTGTAATACTTGTAGAGACGAGTGCAAGTTTCTGTGAGAGACTGTAGAAGGCTTTGTGCTGTAGTGCAAGGAAGAAGGATCTAGAGAGTTGCGCAGATCTTCTGTCCTATGCGAAGATGGATTTGGGTGGCTTTGTTCTGTAACCTGATTAATTGAAGCTAATAAAGAAGAAGACTTTATGGACGTAGCCCCAGGGTGGGGGTGAACCATGGTAAATATATGTGTTATGATATGTGCCTCGACCTGATGTGTTTTTCTCTTCCTTTGCTAAGTGCTTTGATGTGTTTAGATAGATCTATTTATTCTTTTTTCTTCTGATTTATGAATGAATATTAGATCTGGTATGTAAGATGCTTAGTGCTTGATCTACTAAATCTAATCTATCTTGTTGTGGCTAAGTGATGAATTATCTTAGATCTAAGTACATACTGCGATGCTCTGTGTTATCTACAAAGTATCATGAGGGTTGAATATTGATGAATAATATAGGCTAGGTGATTTCTAAGTGTTATAATCATATATATGTGTCCCAGCTAAGGTTGCAGACACCTGAGTCTTGCAACCACCCCTGCCTTTACCTTGGGTGAGACTTCATCTTCTTCACAGGTGTTGCCTAAAGGGCCGGTAGCTAGGGTTTTGTTGGTTCTTTTTTGTAGCATTGAACCCTGGTTCTACCCCTGTGTCAACAAATGGTTCCATTGCCGGGACCTGAAACAATGATTGTTGGGAATTGAGCAGAAGAAGATTTGTGCAAAGATTCATCCTAAAATTGTGAAATCTTTGTGTGTGGATCTATGCCCTAGTGCGCAGTGATTCATTTGATCTAAAAATATCCGTGTTGAATAAGGAAGGACATATCTAAAGGAAAGAAGTCAGATCTGCAAGAAAAGAGGTTGATACTGAAGAAAAGAAGTAAGATCTGTGCTCTGATAAAGGTAATAATAGTTAAAAGGTCTTAGATATGGAAACTTTGTGATCTGTAGAAGTAAAAGAAATTAAATTTTTTGGTTCTAAAGTATGGATTTAGGTATGCTTGATAGATTTTTTCCTATCTTGAAAACTAGGGAATTATTAGATGAAAGAACTTTTGATATGAACAGATCTGATAAGAATAATGAAAGATATGTTATACCTATGCATAGAAAGAATTTTTGGACTAACCAATGGATGTAGGATCCTAGAAAGAAATTTTTTCAGGCTAGCCATTATGACCCTAGCAAGCAGTACAAGAAAAGTTGGGGATCATTAAAGAGAAAGAGAGGATTAACTCTTTGTTACAGATGTAGAAGACTAGGACATCTTGCTAAGGAATGCCCTGGGAGAAACCCTAGTCGCCTTTGTCGTAAGGATATGGACCATGAAGTACTGGATTGCCCTATAATGATTGCTAGACTTGAAAAGATGAATATGGAGCAAGAAACCCCTGAAGGAGATCAAGAGACTAAGATTATAGTAGAACCCCAGAAAGAATCAGAGATTATGTTACTGAAAATGAAAGAAACCTTGGATAAACATAAAGATGCCAGTTTGACAGAGATATTCAAAGAAAAGGAGAAAATCGAAGTAAGAATAGGAGACTTCGACGTTGACTATTCTCTGGATGAGGGAACACAGATGAACATTATGACAGAAAGTACTTGGGAAACCCTAGGAAGGCCTGCTATGGTTCCTTCACTAGGAAAAATAGGGTTGTTTAAAGGAAAAATGGTAACCCTATGTGGAAGGATTACCCAGATAGCTATGAGTACCCATGGAGCTTCGACAGAGGAAGAATTTGAAGTTATTAAATTTATTGAGGACTATGCCCCATTTCCATCTTTGTTAGGAAAGATCTGTATTGAAAAAACTAGATCCAGGGAAAACAAGAAAACGAAGCCCTAGAACACAAGAAGCAAGAACTCATGGAATTTATGACTAGAAGGATCGCCTACTTGATGGAAGAACAAGAGAACAGATATAATCTATTGAAAACTAGGGACATGGATGTCGAAGCTATAAGAGAATTAGAGGAACCAAAGAAGACTGAAATACCTAATCCATATGATGAAGAAGTATTACCCTTGGATCTAAAGAAAGAATCTCAGCATCGCGAAGTGACTATGTCGAGAGAAGATAAGAATCATAAAGGAAAAAGGATGACCGAGACAAAGCTCACTAGGAAGAAGGCTAGGAAGATAAGTAAGAAGAGAGACAAGATCGAAAAGTTATAGAATATTCCAGAGGAAACTTCGCAGAAGAAAAAATCACAGGAATTGAGCTTTGTCGGGATATCAGAACAACGACATATGGCACTTCACTTTGGCGAAGCAATATAACCATTGGACTGATATACCTATTCGAATTCCACCCTGAACGGACATAAAATCATTAAAGGATCACCACTAGACCATCGGACCATGCCATAACGGATGGATCAATGTTCATGGAAGCTTCATACCTGCTACAAGTAGACCGTTAACGAATTTCCTATTTAGCTCATCGCGTAGTGCCCGAAGAACACTTTTTACAACTGAAAAGTCGAAGCTCGCAGAACTAGTGATTGTCTACAGTGATCATTGCAAGAAGATTGTTCATCCTAGTGCAGTATTTTGAGATCATCGTGACCCTGATCATCTCTCCTGAGTGCATATGTCTGACGAGCTCACCGTACTTGAGGAATCCGTCATAGAGTTCCTTCTCAATTTAATGAATGAGAGAGTCATGTCGGAAATAAGATTGTCCACCGGATTCCAAGCATCATCGATGGGAGGAGTGCAAGCCTCTCTGTCAACTGGTCGAGAAGGAACATCTCAAGTCGGCATAGAGAAAATAACTAAGCATAAGGATGACATAGCCAATGCGAAGTTAGTGCCATCCATCCTACCATCTTGCATACCCCCTGAGCGGTGATATTAATAGGGATAATGTCCCTAGAGACTTTGAATACACCCTAGTCACTGCATATCTACTGAAAGGAGTACGCACCTACTGTGTAGATCAAGACAAGGTTACAACGTTGAAGTTTTGTGACTTCAACCTGGGGGACCGTAAATCTTACAACATGCTAGCCCCATATAAGTACTTGATGAGAACTAAGGGAAAGAATTCAAATCTCATCTCTCAGAAATGGACGATGAACCTCACACAGTCTACTTTGCTCATCGTTATGAAAATACCGCACTTTGGCAGACACCAGGAGGTGAATGCTTGTGTAAAATTGCTGTTAACAAGCTACCTCGGAGGATAATTGTGGTTAGACCGTCGCATAACTGTTGATCTGACACTAATCAACAGGATCGTCAAGCTTAGCATGTAGGGCCCTGATCCCCATGAGTACTATCCTAGAAAGACTGCAAACTGCGCTCTTGTGAAAAAGATCAAAGAATCCTATGGCGATGTTGAGAAAGGCGCGAGACGATACAAGGTAGCTTCTATTGAAAGTGGTGCAGTGTGCCTCACATGACAACTGATCGCAGTGAAGTTGGTACTCAAGAATCGACCAACACAAGTATCTGGATTTGTAGTTGACCTCGCAGGAAAGTGTGTAGAGGGACTACAGATGAATTGGGCGAAGTACATGCTGAATCAACTAGAGATTGACTACAGAGAAGCCCAGGATCAGGGGCATGAATTTCATTTTAGCTGGCTCCTGATGTTGATCACTTTTGTTTCATGGGAGCTATCGGAAGGCACAACCTTCTCGGACCTTGACCCCTTTGAGCCACTAGCCACGAAGTTTAGTACATTATGGTACTCGAATGACATGAGCAAGCAATGGCAATTGAATGTCATTTTCCATGCGTACTATAACCAATTGAAAGCATCCATAAGGAGTGAACCTCACATAACCCTGAACACTTTACAAATATTCCTACCTTTGATAAAGTTCAGCGTGGACCACCACTTTATTTACCTAACCCCACGCGTTGATGAACATCGGGAACAACTTCAGTCCTATTATAAGCTGACAGAAGAAGACCTGGAAGAAATCACCAAGGAATGGTCGACGAACCTCCTTGTTTCAATAGACACTGCAAAAATGTCTGACATCAACAGCCCCGGAACTGTGCAGGATACACCTAGGCCTAGTAAGACAAAGAAAGAAAAAAGGACGAAGAAGACTAAAGAAGTCCAGGATGTTGACAACCTATCTGTAAGGACGACTTCCATTACACTAGATGAATAAGGTGATGATGAAGAAGGTACAGAAACATGGAAAGTAGAAGAACCACCGCCTAGGGAAGAAGAAGACTCATTGAAGAAAAGGAAGGTCTCACCTCTGAAATTTTCCACTAGAAAGAAACCAAGAACCCCTGTAACCAAGATGCAAAATTCCCTCACATTGGATGACTTTAATTTCATTGTTGCAGTGGTCAATGATGCTTCAAAGGAAATCATAGAGAAGAAGGAGGTGAAGTAGAAACAAATGTATAGAAAAATTGAGATTACGCTCCAAGGAGTACAACAAGCACTCCAGTCTAGCTGAGCAATCTCTAATGCACCTCTTCCAGAAGGAACAACAGAAGTGGGAGATGAATGAGTTCATCTCTGCAAGATTTCTGATGCAGTCGAAGTACGCCTTTGACATGCTCAGGAAGAAAAAGCGTAGGCCACCCAGGACCTAAAGAAAGCACAGGAGGAAATTATTGAACAAGGCCAAGCTGCACAACAAGAGAAGAATGCTCTCCAAGCAAAATTTGAAGAAGACAGAGCGAATATCTAAATAGAGAAAGAGTAGCTTCTCACAAAGTAGATAGGAATTAAAGAAACAATCAACAGAGCATTCCTCTCTGTGACCAACTTAGACTAGAAGGCCGAAGAGCCCATAGAGTGCCAAGTGATGAATCTGGCTAAAGTTATTCAGCAACTTCAACAAAGGGTCATGGAATTAGAGATTCAAACCATACCACAGACTCCACAAGAAGTGCATAACCAATGAGAATTGAATTCTCAGAGAACATTCAAGAGGATTAAAACACTTGCTACAAAATGTAAACAAATAAGTAGAAGAAGTGTGTAGATATATGAACAACTATCTAAAGACCTAGAGTTGAAGAAACTAGAGTCCCAACTCTTGGAAGCAAAGCAGCACGCATATACAGTATAGGTGCATCTCAAGCTCCTGTCACCCATCAAGAGGATGAAGAGATCCCAGGAACAACGCACTGCCCAACAACTTGGCCTTACCATGTAGAATAGAGTGATGGAAGTCACCCAGAAACTCTAGCCGAGCCAGGAGGTGGCCTACCTATTGTTTGAAGAAATTGAAGGCCAAGGAACACTACTAGAACAAGTAGTTGTCATAGTCGAGCAACAACTGGAAGGACCTATCAGTGAAGCAGTTTTTCAGGAATTCACTAAGAAAGAAGCAGTAGCACAAAGACAAGTCAAAGTAGCTCGAGCCAAGCTCGAGACCTTTGAGGCAAATTTTCCTAGACCTGAGTGACTCGGGAATAGTCACAGGTCAGTGTTGGGGGCCTATTGGCCCCGACCATGTTTTGAGGAACACTTGGTGATATTTGACCATTTTTGGGACTTCGACAGCTTATCAAAGATGGAGCGCAAAGCGAAGAGGAAATCGTGGAAGCTAGACCCCTTTTTGGGTTTTTGGGGATAATGTAATGGGATTGGGATGTCGGTCCATGTGTTTACCCATGTTTAGGCCTATTTTGTATGTATATGTAGATGTCTAGGCCATATAGTGAAGTAGTGGATGATATATCTATGTGATGTAGGCTAAGTGCCAAGGGTTGAATCTATGTGATCAAGGCTTTGTGCATTTTGTGTAAGACTTGCAGAGACAAGTGCAAGTCCCTGTGAGAGACTGTAGAAGGATTTGTGATGTAGTGCAAGGAAGAAGGATCTAGTGAGCTACACAGATCTTCTGTCCTATGTGAAGAGGGATTTGGATGGCTCTGTGCTATAACCTAATTAATTGAAGCTAATAAAGAAGAATAATTTGTGGACATAGCCCCAGGGTGGGGGTGAACCATGGTAAATATGTGTGTTGTGCTCTGTGCCTCGACCTGATGTGTTTATCTCTTCCTTTGCTAAGTGCTTTGATGTTCTTAGATAGATATATTTATTCTTTGTGCTTCTGAGATATGAATGAATATTAGATCTGGTATGTACGATTCTTAGTGCTTGATCTACTGAATATAATCTATCTTGTTGTGGCTAAGTGATGAATTATTTTAGATCTAAGTACATACTACGATGCTCTATGCTATCTGCGAAGTATCATGAGGGTTGAATATTCATGAATAATCTATGCTAGGTGATTGATAATTGTTATAATCATAGATCTGTGTCCCAACTAAGGTTGTGGACACCTGAGTCTTGCAACCACCCCTGCCTCTACCTTGAGTGAGACTTCATCTACTTCGAAGGTGTTGTTGAAAGGGCTGGTAGCTAGGGTTTTGTTGGTGCGCTATTGTAGCGTTGAACCCTGGGTATGCCCCTATGCCAACACATGCAAATATATGATTAATATCCATGGGCATGTTTGTAATGTTTATTAATGGATTATGCTATCTAATGTTCTAACCCCTCTATATTATCACTATATACTTTCTCTACTTATTTGTTGATAACTTGTTGCAGGTATAAAGATTTAGGTCAAAGTTATCAACAGTGGAACATCATCGAACGTTGGATCAAGGTAGGCCTCTTTCCTATCTTTCACATTAGTTTATATAGCATACGTTGGAATTGAGTTGATTTCTGTAGTCATACCTTTCTGTTTTGGTTTACCCTGTCCATAGAGAGTTTTTCCCTCATAACAGAATTGGCGACTCCATTGGTGAAATATCTTCCTTCTAATGGCTAAAGTATTTTTTCTTCTTGCATTGCTCTTTTTCATTTGTGTTTCTTTTCGTATCACTGCTTGACAATTGTTTTTCACTCTGGGTCTGCTTTTTCATCCTTTTTCCCTTGCCTGGCCTTGTTTTAAATCCTGTACATGCCTTTTTCCTTGACAGTCGCATATACACACATGTTGTCTCACTGCAAGCTATGTATATATGCACTTTTCTCCTGAAAAATTGTGTATACCACTTCCCCTTGCTTGTTTGCTTAGGTTTAGTGACTGCTGGGTGGAATTTGATGATTGTTGAGCCTTCTTAGGTCTCTGTAGTGCATGTTGATATTCTCTGGGTCGACAGGAAACCTGTTTAAAGTTGAATTTTTGGGCGTAGTCTTTCTCTTTGTTTTTCATTTGTTGATTTTTCCTTGTACTCTCGACTGTTTGCTTGGCTGCTTGGTATTCTTCTTGAGTTATTTCTTTTATACACAGTAGAATTTTATATATCAGGTTGCTTATCAGTCCATGCATTTTCATTTTTACTATATTGAAAATACAACAAAATAGGCATTTTACAATGCTTGGCATTTTTGTCTTTTGAATCTTTATCGTTAGCTTAGTGCATTTAGTGAAATATTTCATTTTACTTCTGAATTGTAGATTTGAAATTGAAAATTGCATTGTTTTTATACGCATATCATTCATTGAAAATGTTAAATATAGAATTTTCATTATATTCATATTTATTTTCTTATAGAGTCATAACATCATGAGTTTCAATTCCATACCTTTTTGAGTAATCATGGCCAATAAAATTTATTCTTTAAATTAAAATTGATTAGTCACGATTTTATTTTTTAGGGTGCACAAACTAGTCTAGGATTTAGTGCCTTGGAATAGGATTTTGTGAGTAAACTTCTCCAAGCCAATTAAATCAACATATGTGTCTGAGACAGGGAGTTGAGAAGTCCATTGTATAATTGGTAAGATCAAGAGGCTGTGCTCACACCGGATTTAATCACGAGGTCACACGAAGTTAGTTGAAGGGATAACCCTTGGATACTCACCTAGCATCAGAGATATCTATGTGGATTTATTCGTATTTGGGGATCTTCCTAGTGCCCATACCTCCATGAGAGGAATTACTTTCAAGGTTTTGGGCTTTGCTACCCTGCCCATACGGTGATCCGAACTTACGGTTGCTCACCTGTGCATCGGTTATATAGTGGTTTATGAGTTGCTTGACTTAGGTATCTCATAGGTTACTTGCAGGGGTTATTCTTCTTGTACCCTGGGTCAGATAGGGGTCAGACAACACAGAACCTTTATGGAGGATTACCTCTCCGGGGGAATTTGACCGACTGCTTGTTAAGCTCATGAGGGCCCCTATAACCGATTCTATTACCTCCAAAATTTAGTGGGGAGTCTCAAGTCCCTCTTGGACGAGGCATACCTTCTTTAGCGAGGGAGGCCACTCAACCACTTTAGCCCATTTGCATGCATATTGGCCATTTGACTTTTTGATATCCTCTTTGACTACTAGTTGGCCTTAGGATATATTTTTTTATTTTGTAGAGTCATAAGTCATCGTGGAGTCAGACCAGCTTCCTCGTCGATCCCGTCGATTGTTACAGTTACCATAGTTTTTTGAGTTCTTGCCTTCTAAAAGGCACAAATTTTTTAGGCATGGTACACACACATCCACCTTTGAGAATTGTGGTTCCACAAGGATGAGTATTGATTCTAGTCTTCAGAACTCTGGGATTTCTTCGACTCACATACCCACTATAGTTAATGGCACCCCTTTGAATCCTACAGTCACTACAGTTGCAGTGCTAGAGGCTTATAATGGTACTATGGATCGACCTGTAGTTAATGCTTCATCTCTTGCCTCAAACCCTTTTGGGAGTTTTGGTCACTCGCCATGTTACAATGTTCAGTCCATCCCTATGGCTTCTAGTCCATTTTCTTATGGTATTCCTAACTTCACTTCATAGTTTTCGACTGCCATCCCAGCTGTTGGCCCTAAAGCTAGCCTTGGAATTGGGGGAACTACATCTAATTACACTACTTTTCCATTTGGCGGTTCTCATATCCCTGAAATGAATCCTAATGTAGGAAGTTTCCATGTTCTTAACCTCGGGTCTAATCCTTCTATGACTAGATGGAACAACCCAGTTGGCAGACAAGTTCTACCCTATATCCCTACGTCCTTGGTGTCGATTCCAACCAATACTTTTGGCATGATGAATCCACTTCAATCCTCTGAGTTCCCACCTGGAGGAGGCCAGTCTTACACTTTGGGCAACCCCCAAATCGGATCCAATTCGATTCGGGAAAGTTTTCATAACCCCTATCCTGGATCTAATATAGTTGGGGGAAATTTTCATAATCCTTATCATAACATTCCTGCTGGAATGATGCCCAAATAATCTTAGAGGAATCAGCTTAGAGGAGGGCCTTAAAATCCCGAACAGGGCTATGGATCTTACAAGAATCCTGGATGGGTTGAAGTTCCACAAACAAAATATTTCACAAGAGGTTGGGGCTAGATGTCGCAACCCCATCTCCCTTTTATGGCCACGCTCAATCTGCTAGAATTTTCTAAGTTAATGAACGACCTGGTGAGTCATGATCCCACATGGCCCCCCATCCCCACCAAAATTCCTTCAGACATTCAAAATTTTGAAGGTAAGAATGGAGGGGACCCTGGTGATCACGTCACTACCTTTCACCTTTGGTGCTCATCGAATTCTCTGAACCATGATTCTATTAGATTACAATTGTTTAAATGCACTCTATTATAGGATAAATCCGTAAGTGTGGACACAAACCGATCTCCCTAGATCCACCTGGATCTAGAACAAAACAAGACAGAATGATACTCTTTCCCTAGATTTAACTATTGAATATACTAAGAGGCATGATTAAAGAACATACCTTGTAATCGCTTCCTTTGGTCTTTGTTGTTCCTGCTTCACTCCAATGCTCTCGTACAGTCAAAATCAAGACAATACAAACCAATCAAAGTGAAGAAAACTCAATCTATCCAACAATTAATCTATGTATATGATCAAGGAGTTATACAATAAAGTGCAATTAACTTTATGGG
>SNQJ01S0030483.1:97546-132707 GCA_010110895.2 Picea sitchensis | reverse complement strand
TGAGTTTGGTCAACGTCAATTCCAGGTACCGTGAAGACTTTCCCCTCCACAGTCACCTTGGGTAAGAACCTAGAGAGATAAGCTACTAAGGTTACCACAAACAACAGTAAATCCTGGGGGAACAGTCGACAGTCTGATCCACATGCAAGGGCAGGGTATCTAGCCCAAAATCAACTCAAAAGGCTTCCACTCATCATTGTGAGTATACCTCTGAGTGATCCCCGTAATACATGCAATCTCTACATTGATGTCAAAAAAGCAGGGTGAGTAACTCTGCCAACATCAATGCGACCTAGTGCTTGACCCTTGTGTGAGAAGGGCTTCCCAGGACAGTATGTTGCAAATGGAATTTAACACTCCCTAACTCAAGATGTTATTGTGTGTTTTGAGATTTTGGAGAGTGTATCTCTCTTCCTACTCCAAATCACTAGCCTAACTAAATGTTGGTGTAAACAATCCCTAGAAAAGAGTTACTAGATAAATTTTAAGATTACGCAATGTTTTTAAAAGATGTTGTTTACTCAAAGGTAACGGAAGTGAAACTTATGTTGTGTGACTCTGACCCAAACAATGCAAGGATGTGAATGAAATGTATCACTTTTCGTTCAATGAATCCTATGTATGGGAGAGAGAGAAAGTTTGCTAAATCAACCTTGAACTACAATTCACAATTTCCTTTCAAATGTCAATGCAAACAATCAGTTATTAAATGACTATTCTCTATGTGTCTTTTTCAAAGCTTCAACAATCTTTAAAATTTGATTTTCAATGTTTTATAAATGACAAAAAAAAATTGATGAAAGAAAAACTTGTGTTCACTTTTCAAAAAGAACTCTCACTATACCAATGAAAGAGCATAAAATCAAATCATAAAGAATTAAGCAATAACAACCCAATCAATTCTTTCAATGAAAACAAAAATTCAAAGCAAACCAAGTAAGTTTCTTCAAATGCAAAAGGAAATGATTTCTCAAAACAATAAGAAAAAGAGAAAACCAAACAAGCTTAACCTTCACACCAATCACTGGTTCTTAACTAATCAAACACACTCAGCTTCTGAAGTCAGAGAGAATGACTTTTCCAATAAAAGCCAATAAATGAAAGTCAAGCTAAAAATGACAAGAAAAATCTTGAAACCCTAAAATTGTTCATGCATGCAAAATAAAGCAAGAAATATGTCAATCAAAGGTCCACGCATGAAAACTAAAGCAAGAAATATGTCAATCAAAGGTCCAAGAAACTCATAAGAGGTATTCCAACTGATCTGGGCAGTCAGAAAGAGAAAAAGTCAAATTCAAATTTTTGAAAAATGATGTTCGCAGGCAAGCAATGTAGCACAGTGCGAGAATCAGTGATTCTCACAGGCTAACCTTTAGCAAGGTGCGATAACCTTGCACTGAAACATATGGGCAGGGTGCGAACTATATCAGTTCTCGCAGGCTGCAATGAGATGCAGTGCGATAATTCCTTAACTTAATAAAAAATTTGAAAATTGAAGCAAAATTGACAAAAGTTTTTGGACTTAGAAGGTCTATTAGGATATCCTAAAGACTCAGAGACTGATAAGATAGGAGAAAAATGAAACCAGACAAAATGGCCACAGAAAAACACAAAAAGCCACAAAGAAAATGGGATTGTTCCCCAGTGGAGTCGCCAATTTTGTTATAGGATAAATACGTAAGTGCGGACACAAACCGATCTCCCTAGATCCACCTGGATCTAGAACAAAACAAGACAGAATGATACTCTTTCCCTAGATTTAACTATTGAATATACTAAGAGGCACGATTAAAGAACATACCTTGTAATCGCTTCCTTTGGTCTTTGTTGTTCCTGCTTCACTCCAATGCTCTCGTACAGTCAAAATCAAGACAATAGAAACCAATCGAAGTGAAGAAAGATCAATCCATCCAACAATTAATCTATGTATATGATCAATGAGTTATATAATAAAGTGCAATTAACTTTATGGGAAAGGGACACATTACTATATTAATTGATAGAAAGAATGGATTACAACCTGAGCCTTGATGTTGCAAATCTCCTTTCGATGACCCTTAGCTCTGACACACACACTTGCTCATTTGCATGAAGAAGATCAACCGCCTTTGATGAACTTGTTGGAGTTCCCTAGCTACTGTAGCTTTAGTCCTTCACACAATCTTTCATTAATTCTCCAATATCTCTCTTGCTTGTTTGCTTCTAACCTTTTCCATGAGAATCCACTCAATATATAGGAGAGAATGAATTGGTTACTTGGATAAGAATGATCCAAAAATATCAGGAAATCTAGTACTTAGATAACCATTTGAATGCCATCTCATCCTTCTAGAAGCTTCGAGAATTCATCTTTTTCCCTTCTTTAGAAAGTGTTCGCACGCTAGCAGTTATGCACAGTGCAAACTTCTCGCACCCTGGCTTAAATCAGCCTGCGAGAATCATGCATTCTCACAGGCAAATGTATTGGCAGCATGCGAACCTTCCTTAAAAATCATATTTCTGGAAAAAGAAGAAAGTAACTTTTCTCAGGAGAAAGTTCTAATGAAGATCATGAGTGCACCATAATCAATACATCATCATGACGACCAAAATCATGGGTAACACACTCTCATTGGAGTTTCTTCACAATGGTATATTGAGCTACCTAGGGGTACATATGGGTTATTTAATTAGTTGGTGATGGTATTTCTCAACCAATTTCAATTGCCCATTTTTTATGATGTTGGCCTTGAACGTTTGTCGACTTTACGCCAAGACACCGCCACTCATATGTCGGATCATATCCAAGAGTGGCATAGATGAAGGCGGTTGAGTAAGACTCCTATACCCCCAACCTTTCTCCTAGAATGGTTACTAAAGTCTTTGCACCGTCCTATCTCGAAGGAATTTTCTACTTCTGGGGTCTCTAATGAGTAAGAAGCTATCTTTAGAGCCCAACAGTTAGATTTAATATATGCTCAGTCTGGGATGTTATATCACCTTCTTCCAGAAGCATCGCAGTCAAATTACGATCCTAGGAAAAAATCCAGACCTCATGCCGATGGAATTGTAGGGTCCACCAATGTAAAGTCCACAGACTCGGCGACGAAGTCTGCCAGAGGACCAACTTCATCTGTGTCCTCCAAACCCACCTTGTCGGCGGATGTACATTCCATGCAATTGTTGAAAAACCCAAATGGTGACTAGCAACCAGATGGGAATAAAAGGAAAGGTCGAAACAATCGTAAGGGTGGGAAAAATGGTAACAAACCCAAGGACAAAGATAATAATGGGAAGAAGAATGATAATGCTGTAGAGGGAAAGAAAGAGAAACGTAAGGTGAATTTTCCTTGTAAACTTTGTACCGATGACCACCTTACACATTTATGACCCAAACTCATGGAGGTTGCAAGGATTTTGAATCTACCACTCGTTGTGATGACAAATCCATCCCCACATAACCATCACTTAGCCTCAAGCTCTACAAATACCAGAAATGCGGTCGATGGGAGTCAAAACCCACCACCGCAAGATGGCGATCGCGTATGTATCAACATGGTCGATGCAAAAATTGATATAGCCACCCACTCTCGAGATTATAGGTCTTTTCAAGCTAACTCTGGTCTAGAAGCTCCCCCTCCTCCTCCAGAGAATAACTTACAGATTGAGAAACTAGAGCCACTGCCTCGTATTCCTAAAGGAGTAATTAAGTGCTCTACCCACAATCATATTGCTAGAGCCACCCATAACTACTCTATTGTTGAGGACTTGGGACAAACCCCTTGTGTGATGTCATCTTTGGAGGTACTCCATACGTTTCTCTCATAGAGGAATGCCTTACTCTCTTCCTTAGGAGCTCTTGAACCTAGTGGCTCAAAAGTTATCAAGTTTGATATCATGGATGCGAAGCCTCGCTTACCTTACCATGTGGCTTTCCAAATCCATGTGGGGTATTCCAAGTATACTATGAAATGTGGGGTTGTTGATGAAGGTACTGCCACTTTCGTGATGTCCCTAGTCTGTTGGAAAGCCTTCGGTTCTCCGACCCTTTCCAATTCATTGAACATGTTGACTACATTTGACGTTCATTCCTTCCACCCTCACGGTATTCTCCTTCCATTTTCGGTCCAGTTAGGTGGGAATATGGTAGAGGTGGAGGTAGAGGTAGTTGATACGCCTCTTGATTATAACTTGTTACTAGGTCGCAATTGGACCCATGCTATGGTCATTGTCGTATCATCCGTCTTCTGTATGCTTTGTTTTCCTCATCAAGGGAATATCATGGACATCGACCAATTATCCTTTGCGTACTGTAGTCCTAATGCATATGTTGGACCATCGATCCCTGTCATCCGACAACTGAGAATATCAGTGTCTGAATTTATTCTTCACTCATGGGTACTTTCGACTTCTCGACACTGATTCACCACGTTTATGCCATGTCTAGTAGGCCTACTTCAGCAGGGAGGTCCATTCCTTTATGCACTTCCTATCCTAGTGATCCATGGACCCTACCTTCTCCAAATTCATCATGTGAAGGTCAGTTGCATTCTGGCATGACTATGCCACTATCAACGACATAGATTGCATATCAAGCTGTTCTTGAATCTTCCGCGGATCTCGATCTTGTTACCTCACCGACGGACGAGGAGGATCATGTTCTTAGGCCTGTATGGGCCACCTCATTGTCTTGTTCACATGATTTCTTAGATGATACTTTTCCTTCAGATGAAGCCATCCTCGAAGCCATGAATGGTTCCAAGAGACCTTGGGATGATATGCATCATCGATCTTATTTTCTCCCAAGTCTTGAAAGAATCGAGCAAGATGACTTTCGGTCTACCTTGAGTGAAATAGTCAGTCACGCCGTAGTTCCACTTGATACGCACAACATTTATGTTGAAGGAAACATGGTGATTATTTGTCCTACCGTCACGATCGATATCTCTCGTACCCTTGGAAAAATTGAAAACGTAAATATAGGTGTGGATTTTTCGCCATTAGAAATTCTAATCTACACTGAACTCTTCAAAGAATTTCGAGATGTATTTTCTTGGTCATATGAAGAGATGCCAGGGATAAACCCTCATATTGGCGAACATGAGATTAGAACTTATCCGGATGATAAACCCGTTCGGCAACGTCTTAGAGCTGTAAATCCTAGGAAGTCCCTGCTATTAAGGCAGAGGTGGAGAAGCTACTTAATGTTGGCGTCATCTACCCGGTTCCTTTGACTGAATGGGTATACAACCCTGTTCCTGTGAATAAAAAGAAAGGAAACATCTGTTTGTGTATGTAATTTCGCGACCTAAACAAGGCTTGTCCTAAAGATAAATTCCCCGTGCCTTTCATTGATCAGATTCTCAACGAGTGTGCGGGAAGCGAGATATTTTATTTTATGGACGAATTTTCATGATATAACCAAATCCATATCAAACTCGAGGACCAACACAAGATGACATTTATATGTCCTTGGGGTACTTTTGCATACCGAAAAATGTCTTTTGGCCTTAAAAACGCTAGAGAAACCTTGCAAAGTGCCATGAATTTCACTTTTCACGATCTCAAGCACATAGTCAAAGCCTAACTTGATGATCTTGCTTCTCACTCTCGCAAGAGAGTGGATCATGTTACACACCTTCGGATTGTTTTTGAAAGATGTCGTTACTATAGAATCCAGTTAAATGCTCACAAATGCATCTTTTGCGTTAATTCTGGTCATATTTTAGGATTTTTAGTTTCTAAGACAGGGATCATGGTAGATCCTCTTAAGGTTGAGGCAATACTTTAGTTGCTTCCCCTGCACACGATTAGACAACTTCAAGGTTTACAGGGGAAAGTTAAGTTTCTATGTCGGTTCATAGTGAATTATGCCAATATCAGTAAGGGTTTCATGCATCTCTTAAAGAAATACATCCCTTTTATCTAGGATGAGCGAGCCTAGGACTCTTTCGATGCTTTGAAGAAAGCCTTAGTATTGGCCCCTTTGCTAAAGTCTCCTGATTACAATAGAGATTACTTGCTTTATATCGCCGCATCTGAAGAGACGATTTGTATGGTTCTAGTTCAGGAGGATAATGAGCTACATGACCATGTCATATACTATCTTAGTCAAAATTTAGTCGGTCCTGAGCTTAATTACTCTCACATTTAAAACATAGATTTGGTTGTCGTTCACGCAATCCAATTCTTACATCACTATATATTACTTTGCAAGACTACGGTGGTTGCCGATGTCAATCCATTTCAATACGTCCTTACTAGATGTATCATAGGGGGGAATATAATAAATGGATTGTCATCTTACAAGAGTTTGATCTTGACTTCTCTTTAGACAAGTCCAAAAAACCACTAGTCTTCGCAGAGCTAATGTCTTATTTTCCATGATTAGATGAGGATGTTATCCATGTTGATTCGTTTGCGGATGAACACATTTTCCTTGTCTTGTCGTCCAACCCCTGGTATGGAGACATCATTTTATATCTTGAAACCTTGAAGTTCGCTCAACATCTCTCACAGGATGATCGATGACGTATTAGATACCAAGCCAAAAAGTATACCATTGTCAGTGACACTTTGTATCGCTAAGGAATAGATGATATTTTGTGTCATTACTTAACTGACGAGGAAGCCAAGTCAATCATAAACGATTTCCACAAAGGGGCTTGTGTTGGTCACCTATCCGGGCTTGCGACAACCCAAAAAAGTCTACAAGCTGGTTATTTCTAGCCTACTATCTTTAAAGATTGTATCAAAGCAGTTAAGAAGTGTCACCCTTGCCAGGTGTTCACTCGAAAAATGTGCTCGCATCCAACCCCTCTTCACCCAGTCATTATCGTCGGTCCTTCACTAAGTGGGGGGTAGATTGCGTTGATTGCAACCCAACTTCGGCTAGGGGTCATCAACACATTATCGTGGTCGTCGACTACTTTATCGTGGTCGTCGAATACTTTACTAAGTGGTTTGAGGCCATGCCTACCATAAAATTTGATGGGAAGGATGCAACCTTCTTCATGTTCAACCAAATTATCACTCGGTTCGGTATCCCGAGTGAGATTGTCACTAATCACAACAGTTACTTTCAGAATGAAATGATGGTATACCTAGAATCTAAGATGTGGTTTAGACATGGTCATTCATCTCCTTATTATGCCCAAGAAAATGGGCAAGTAGAGGCCATCAAAAAGTCTCTCAAGACCATTGTGAAAAAAACTTCCAGTCGGAGTAATTCCAATTGGCACATCATGCTATATCTCGCGCTTTGGGCATACCAAACCTCGGTTAAGACTGCCACCATTTTTTCCCCTTTCCAGTTAGTACATGGTGTGGAGTTGATCCTTCCTGTTGAATGCGAAATCCCTTCTCTTAAGTTGGCAGTCGAGCTTCTACCTAACACTTCATATTTAGAGTGATGCCTTATACACCTAGAGAGTCTTGACGAGCAGCGTCGGCATGCCTTTACAACTATTAAGGAAAATACTAAATGTGTCAGGTTCAGTATGACAAGTCTATCTTTCCTTGGTTGTATGCTAAGGGTGACTTGGTCCTCTTGTATGATCAAGCCAAAGAACCATTGGGGGTAGGCAATTTTAAACCCATGTGGCATGGTCCTTACATCGTGCGATGTGTTCTAGAAAAAGGATCCTACGATCTACTTGAAAAGGTACTATTCTTGAGCCCTAGGATTGGGAGGAACTCTTTGTATACTAATGTAAATTTAGTGTATATAGATCTTTTTTCCCCTTTTCTTTTGTCTTTGGCTTTCTTATCGAGTTTTCCCTTTGTTGGAAAATGTCAACGGAGTCTTCGGTCTACCTAGGATTCGCAGACGGAGCTAGTCGTCATACACGGAACTTGGCTTTCATCGCTTGGGTGTTTTACTCACCTGAGGGTCTACTAGTGTCTTCAGGTGGCGTATGCCTGGGGCCATCCACGAATAATGTGGCTGAATATAGCTTCGTCATAGAACTTTTGCGCGATGTTATCTCCCATGGTATTCTCTCTTTAGAAGTTCGCCTGGATTCCCAGTTAGTAGTATGTCAGTTGAACGGTCGTTACCACATGTGTGATCCTACTTTACTCTGTCGATTCCTATGGGTACATCTTTTAGAATGAAAATTTGATTTTATTACATATTATCACATTCCTAGGAGTTCTAATCGTGTATTTGATGCCTATGCTAATTATGTTTTAGATTGTAATTTTTCACATTAATAAAGAAAAGAAAACCATCACATAAATGTACACATTGTAAGATATAAGTAGAGCTGAAGATCACTTTTTATATATTTCAAAATATGGTGTTTATATTACAAAATTTGGGCTAAAACCCTCAATACACATATACAACCGGTATACATATCCCACGACACCTATGCTTGTGGCATCGAGTGTGTGTCATGGTAGAAAAACAAAACATTTGTGAGAGGCCGGAAGAGTCATACGCATGCTCTAGGTACGCCGAACACCTATTGTTGCATGGCTTCAGGTAGATCCTCTACCTGAACCATTGGAATCCTCTATGTTAAACGAGACAGGTTTCCCTGCACGTTTTTTAGAACTCTCTCTGCATCTCCTCCCATCACCTCATCTCCACAGTTCCTCCATCTATGTTGAGGGAATCCCTTTGGTCGTTGCAGACCCATGTCTGTGATTACACAAATGTCTAGTTAGAATGTAAGCACCATCCAAAAAATATTTTTGTTCCTTAATACAAAAATACAAAAAAAATAAAAATAAAAGAAATATTTAAAAAACATTTTACCTATGTCATTGTAGGCGGCCCCTGGTGGAAGTGGCATATCTAGATCTCCTCTGAAATCGATCCCCACATAGGGATAGTTGTCCAGAGAAATGACTTTTCGTCGCCACCAAAAGAAAAAATCATTGTTGAAGGGTGTTGACATCCTACCTCCCCCTTACCATCTCATGAACTTGATCCACTGCGCCATAGATGGATCACATGGTCCTCTAGGAAGGATCTCCACTCTAGGTCCCAGACCTAGAACCCGCTTGAAAAATAAGCTGCAAAGAATAGAGGCAAACCTGAAGTTTTGCTTACTCCCCTGTTTTCACTCTGTCAACTGACCTTTCATATTGGTCAGCAATGAGGTACACCAGTCATAGATAGTGGGTCTCACACACTCTAATGCGTAAAAAATGAGCGGCCTCGATGCCTGGTGAAACGAAACTGAACCAATAATCCTGGTCAATACAAGCACGATGATCTTTAGGTTGAGGCTATTTATTGCCCGGATAGGGAGTTGACTTCCCACCTTGGGAGTCCCCGCTACACAGTGGGCATCGATATACTCCTCGATCTTCATCCCACTCCTTGCTCTGTGTGTCTTGAGGTTTACAACCTCTCCTCAGCATGATAGACCGGTCAAGAAGTAGATGTTCTCTACTTCGATCCTCAATGGTTGTCCATTGAGGATAAATATTTCACTATCAGGATCCCAGTAACACACCAACATCTCCAAAAACCTCACTTGGGCCCTCATTCCTTTGAGAGCCCAAAAATTATACAAGACACATATTTTTAGAGCCGCTTGAGCCATCGGATCTCGATCCACAATTGCATCTACCTCCTCATGCTCTCTCTCTCTCCATTCAATGACCATTCTGCAAAAGACAAATCAATTTTTGAGTTAGAACCCTTTTTGGCCATTTGCGTACCTGTACGTGGCTTCCCTTACATATAGTCACTTGTAGGGCTTAGTATACGCACCCTGTGGTTCACACAGAGGTATATATTTAGTTGTATACACAACCTAAACAAAGGCAACCCACATACACCAAAATTCCTAATTTACGCCCTCAAAAACTAAAAAATTGAAACCTACATCAAAAATGTAATGCACCAAATTTCAAGAGGATGATATGTAGAGTTACCTGATCCAGACAGTTCGTGATTTCATTGCCCGACGCTCCTGCAATCGCCGTTTGAATCTTGGAGGTATTTTTGGTCCAAATTGCACTATTTGGGTAAAAATAAAAATGATACAGTAATTTTTTATTTTATTACTATTTATAAGCTATTTTTACCCACTTTATATAGTTTCATGATATTTTTTCACCTAATGGACTAATTCAAGAGTGGTTTTGAGATGGCTTTTCTATTTTTGACTCAGTTGTCTTGCAGATTTCGACGTCATAATTGGTCGTTCGTCACCTCAGGCAGGTATTTTCATAACCTAGCATATAGGATATGTATCCACTCCATCGGGCATTTTTGCATTTTCCTTTGAATACCATTTTTTACGCCTTAGGTATGAACCCATTTTTTGCGACACAAAACCTTACGTCTGTTATAAGTAGTGTCGCTAATAAATGGTAGAGACTAACCAAACATGGGTGCCCTAGTTATATCCCCTTTGTCATTTGGTTCCCATGCCGAATTTGTCCTCAAGACTGGGAGTCCATTATAACTTGATACATGGACGAGCCTCATTTTTCACTCATGCACATGCGGCCTTATTCCCCATGGACTCCCAAAAACGAGTCTTAGTTAAGCTCTTTTCCAACTCGTCTAAAAAATCAAAAAGATTGCTAAGTCCTTAGCCTCACACAGGCTGAGGCACGCCACTCCTCAGACGCTTTACTTAGCTTTGAAACCATCTTTGTAACATTCCCAGCCTCACACAGGTCAAGGCACGCCACTCCTCAGACACTTTACTTAGCTCTGAAACTGTCTTTGTAACATTCCCAGCCTCACACAGGCGAGAACATGCTACGTCGGAGAACACATCTGTTCTCAGTGCAGAACGTACTGTAACATACTTAGCATCCTAACTAAGTTATGTCACATATAATTTTCTAACTGCATGCAATTAAAACATATGCACACACATAACTCTTGTAGAAGATTAATATATACAAAACGTGAACAGACAAATACGTTATGTAAATGCATGAATTCACACTGAAATAGCAGTAAACATATACATGCAATACCCATAAGCATACAGACAACTATAATCACTCATAGGATAAACCCATAAAAATAACATGTGAATAACAATGCAACATGTAAAATAATCACACAATTGACACTTATCTTTGTGAAAATATCACTAGCTGCATGCAGACCTACCAAGAACCTCCCAGTGTTAGACCACACTGTTCATCACTCTCAACAGTGAGTCACCCATGAGCTGGGACTAAACTCCACCCGGGTAAAGGGGTTCCTAAAAATGATAAAGGTTCATTAACAATAGGAAAGACTCTGTCTCATGTGCTCACTCAACTAACAACCTATAGTCCCTCATTCCCCACATGCTTGTCCCACCCAAGTAAGTGTTCCCCTTCTCTGCTCTACAGTCCCTCAGTTGCACCACTTCCTTTCCAGGGCTTCAACAACTGGCCGGATAGGAAGTCTAAGAGCCCTGCAATTTTAGTTCAACACCTTCAGGAAATCAAACCCCAACAGTTCTCTCACATAGAGAATTTATCACGGGCCTGGCAACCTGCCTCTTCAATATCCCACGGGCCTGACAACTCGCTTCTTCAATCCCACTCCCAAGTTAACAGTTACCCAACTGAAGGCTCTGGATACGGGTTTAGGTAAAGTCATGAAGATACAAATGATAGCTCAATGGCTTCCCATATTCATGGATGATTGACTGTATATCTCAGTGATGGATGAATCAGGGAAAGATGATGGCCCAAATGATGGAGAGTTCCCCGAAAATGAACGAAGTCCAACAATATGTATGCATGCCGCCAACTTGACACTTGTCATGTTGGAAGCTACTTTGGCCCACTTGGCTCCAACTTAGAACTTAGGATAACATAATTATCCATACTTTATGATTCAAGAAATATTAATATAATATTCCTTAACTTAGCCCCTTCCATTTCCCTAACTAGTGGAGTTTAGTCCCCCATCTCTTTTATTGTGGTCGGTTTGTGCACAATGATGTATCTTATATTAAATATGAGATATGTACAAAAACAGGTGCACTGGCCTTTAACATCTAGGCTCTCTGGCCTAATCAAAACATAAGCATCCTATCTTATAATAACTGGCTCACCAGCCTATAAAACATATCATATACATAAAGGCTCCCTGACCTCAATATCGTGTGCACTTAATAGGCTGTGTGCGGTATTTTGGAAAGTGCCCAATTCATCATTTTACTGCGCAGTACATGCACGCACTACACCATGGAAGATGCATGTCAAAATATATAAAATAACTCACCATCTTAAGTACATTCTCATTTACATTTACAATTTGGGTTCTACCTAGGGTTATTAAAATCCCCTCCCGTTATTTATGCGTTGTCCTCAATGCATCATGTATACATATACAACAAAATTTTCAAAAAATCTCAGTGTGTTATATACCACGTACCATTCAAACTCCTTAATGTCTCCAAGCTTTAGCTATTGAAATATTTTCATCCATCTGGTGCTCTACTTTCCAGCACCAATTCTGGTACCCATACTACAACTTAAAGTCAATTGCTCTATTCCATAGAGCTAGTTCAGGAAATAATTCAGCTCATTGTTCCTTATTACATGCTTCAATTAAACTTCATTGAAGCAACAACTGGATGTAGATCCATGACGTTCCACGCAGCCTTATAAATCACTATTGGTAAACTCTCAGCAACATGCATTTCCAAGCATGGAATATGACTCCATCAGGACAATCTATTCCCAAGGTAACCACGACCCACAATCAATATCAACATAGTCTAGGCCATGGTACCAAACCTCAACAACATCCCAACCAATGGTATCTCTTCCCCACATGCTTGTACAACCAAAGGTAGTATGCACCTTCACTGTCGAACAACTCCTCAACTGCTCATCTTCCTTTCTAGGGTTCCATTACAGGCTGGACATGAAGTGTCAGAGCACCATGGCTCCAAGAGTTCCCACTTTAATCATTATCTTTTCATCTCAAAAACACTCCCACTAATGGTCTCTCTCTCTCCCCACATGGATGTATAACCCAAGGTAGTATGTAGCTTCACTGTTCCACAGTTCATCGACTGCTCAACCTCCCTTCCAGGGCTCTAGTACAGGCCGGGAAGGAGGTATCATAGCACCATGGCTCCAGGAGTTCCAACTTTAATCATTATCATCTCATATTCATCACACACATCCAGTTGTCATGAGAGAGAATTATAAAAATCCCATTTTAGAAATCAAATTAATTTCAAAATGAATTTTGACTTTTCCCAAAATATGAAATTTTATTTATATTGCATACAACCAACAAATTGTCAGTATTTTCTGTATATAATAATTCATCATGCACGTCACCTTATGCAATGATTCTTATAATTTCCTTCACCCAACAATTCAATCACAATTACCAAACATTTCAACCAAATAGAATGACTCATCATTCTATTCATATGCATATTCATAATTAATAACAGTAAGTTCATTTCTTCAATTTTCTGAATAGAAATTTCCTACAGTCACTTTTCCTGTGACCACCCCACTTGCAACTTTCCTGTTGCAAGGTTTATCGAATCCTGAAATGTTCTCAACTTCATGAGTTAGCAACATTTCAACCATTAGTATAATTATTTCCATGTAAAAACATATATACATGCACTCACAAAATGCATTCAGCAAAATGCATTTAATTATACAATTCCATCATGTAAGAGTGCAACTCTGTCACTTACCAGGCATGAGTGCAACTCTCAATGCTTAATTACTCAATGCACCTTTGCATTGATTTTCAGAATGAGATTTATCTAAGTCATGCATCTAACCATCCATAAATTGGAAATCTGGCCAATGTCTTGACCCATATCCACACACTTCCCATTTCCTTCACAATTACTTGGATGCCTTCCTTTTCAACCTGAACACTACACCAAGAATACAATTCTATAGTGTTTATTAGTGTTAGAAAAAAGGTTGTAGTCCAAGTTTTATTTAAAGTAGGAATCTCATTGGGTATTTGTGTGGCACATAACCCTTCTATAACCATACCTTTCCATATCCAACCCTTTCCTGGTCGCATACATGACTAGATTTCTTAGCATCATTCCTATAACATGTTCTTATCTTTTCCTTTCTGTGGTTATTGTCTCATAACCAAATTAACATGACATGATACTATGTAAGTGTGTGCATTCAAAAGATAAAAATATTTGATAACTATAATGGGCCTCTAGCCTTTACCACACATAGTGGTAACTTAATCTTGTCAATGCACTTAAACAATACCATACATCATAGTAACATCCCAATTTTGGGAAATTCTTACCTGGATTTCCCTTTGGAAATTTCACACATAATTTCCAAAAGAGCGATACTTACCTGTAGGGCTTCCATTAAACGAATTTAATTCTACTTGATCAGTTGATGAAAATAAAATTTCTTATGCTTCCTTATCATCCTTATGATTCAATATTCTAGCCTTATGTTGCTTCCATCCATGTGCAGCAACATTATCAACAACACTGGCAAACATGCAAGTATTATCACCCTTTGGCTGTCCCAACAAGCCATATAATACTTGTTTCTATAGTAATTGCAACAACTTCTTTCTTCCTGTATCATGTTTCCTTGTTGATCCCATAAGTCTTCCATTCTCCTGGATTCATGAACCTTCAAATGCTCTTCACTGTAATTACTGTGCATGATTATTTCTGATCTGAGCACCTTCTTAGCCAAAACACTCTTGGTTGTCTTTGTTTTTCCATCCAAATACTAAGATGATATTAATATTTAGATTTTATTTATTCCCTGGATCCATCTATCCCAACTCATACTTGGATAAATTATTATTCCAATCTTGTTGTCTTATAGACTTTGGATCTTCAATATCCATTTATTTTTTCGGATCCCTCTGATCCAACTCTTCCATGACCCCATTCTATTTCTAGTCATGTTTTCTAAGGAACCTTGGACAGTTAACACCAACTTCCCTCTTGAGGTTCTTGATTTATCCTTTCCTTAACTGATCATGGATTTTCTTGCTGCCTATTACTTTCCCTTGCTTTGACCAATCTGATTTCAACCTGCCTTGCACAATCCAATTCTATTATGCCATACATAATGCCCTTCATACCATGCTTTCATTGCACACTTTGATGATCATAAGGGAAGCATTACTCTAACTTCATAGCTAATCCAGGGATATGATGCCCTACTCATCCAATATGCAGTAAGCCTCTTTCTTTATCTGATTACTATCATTCAGGTAGTCAATTCCTTTTATAATAGATTTGACTCCCATGTATTGCTTAATCTGTATATTTATTTCTTTGGGAGTGAATACGCTTTCACTAATTCCTTCACTACATGATCCATTCCTCAATCCGGATTCCATTGAATACTTGACTAACATGTGAGGACTTCCTATAGTGGATTCCAAAGACTTTTTGGCTATCCCAAGATTCATACCTTAACCTTTTTTAGTCTTGGCCTTTGATCATCTTCTGAAATATTTTTTCATAGCACTCTTTCCTTGAGTACCTTTGCTTATTAATATATATATATATATATATATATTAAACTAAACTTCGACCTTCCCACCTCATCGCTGAAGCTTGATAGTTTGGAGAAATGGAAAAACTATCGTGGTTTTTAAAACAGACGCGTGGAGCCTCCATAGATACATCAGGCAAAATGCGGTTTACCAAAACCACCTTTGCCAAAGTTCCGATGTCACGTGCTTCAATATGTCAAAACCACCACTCGTGGGATGAGCAATGGCTAGTTAGATCACCCCTTTTTACTCATTCGGTACTTCATAGCCATAGGTGAACACTGCCATGTAACGAACTCAAAAGATAATCATTTGAAATGGATTAGTCAAGCATGGAAAATTGGTGTACTTGGACGTAAGTCTGTCTGTGATTCATGATTGCGATTCTAGTCATCAACAGGGGAGCTGCTAAGAATAAAAGGAGCAAGCGATAGAAGAAGGAAACCACAGCTGAAATGACTGAAAGTGTTAGAGAGAATCAACCGGTCTAGTTAGACTCTCTAAAGGAGGAGATCGCTAAGCTGAAATGAGTCCTCAAATTAAAATTAAGTATATTTCAGCGAATTTTGGACAACTGGTAGGAAAGGAAAAAGGGCCCTAAAGGTGGTAACCGTTATTTAAATCATTCCCTTTTTGCAACTTACCTCTATTTTTAGCTATATGCATAGGTCCGAGCATTTCGAATTATACAAATAATTCCTCTGTATATATATATATTATCTCGAGGAAGAAAAAGGGGAAAAGGAACCTATCCTCTGAGAAGGAAGACTTTTTGTAATTTTGGAATTAAAATGAATATATAAATTAGTAGCAGATTTTGGACTGTTTAAGAAAATACTCTGACTGGTGGTGATATGTGTCTTGTTTTCTTTTATAGTATGTGTTTCTTGTAAGATTAAATTTCACTTTCATTTGTCTGAATCAGAGGAATATAAAGCCCATAATTCATCTCTGAAATGCTTTCGGCTTAGCAATTTAGACTATATTTATTTCTTCTCAAACCATCTCTGAAATCATTTTAATTAATGCTCCGATGTGGTTGTGTGTTTATTTTTCTATTAATACCATGCAATATTTCTATTAAAATCAGACTCATCGCCTTAATTAGCCTTCTCCTCTGGATAGTTCAATGTTCTGACAATACATCGCTCATTCTATACTCCATAGTTTAAAAGTCATCTCTGTTCCTCCAATCATTCAAAAACAAACCCCAAAACAAACCAGATCTAGCCAATGTTTTCTATAGATATACCCAATGACACGAGAGAGCCCTCAAAAACGCACTACAAAAAGAAAGATGACTTTCAACCAGTATAAAACGTCACGAAAATTCGTTGGTTTTCTGTTGTTGTTCGCCTTCCAATCAACTTTGCGCGCACAAAAATTCATCCTATACACTCATATTTATCGTGCGCAGCAACACCACCAGGTAAATCATTCTTCTATGCACCTATAACCATTAAGCATTTCCCCTCCATCACGCTAATAACTTGCGCACACTATTTTTTCATTGTGTGCCAATATCTGTTGCACGTAGTTTTAGTTATTTCATGAATATCTGTTGCACACATTTTTTGTATCGTGCACTGATATTCCACATGAATTTTTATCTATGCATTGCACCATGTCATTTTTCAATATGACCCCACTACACACAATAATCTGCGCGCCCCATTGATTACACTGTCGTGAGACAACTTATACTCATACTGTGTGCACACCAACCAAAACTCCTCTCTTCTTTGAAAGACTGTGCACACCACGTGCACCATTACTATTTGTGTGCACACCACACACACCTTCTTATGTGTGTGCACTCTGCGTAATGCTAAATTTAGTGTACGCACCCGCACACCAATTATGTTTCTGTGTGGTACTATTTTATTTATTTTTATCGCGCACACCCGCATGCTATCATCTTTCCACGCAGAACCAAAATTTAATGCAAGCAATAGTACGCCAATACCTTGCCAAATTTTACCTATCCCAAACTTTTCACTGCGCCACAATAATTTTTGGTGTGCCCAACTGCGCACATTCACTTTTATGCGCATCAAATCCTTGTGAATTCCACTGCAGAAATTGGCGCTTTTCCTAACTCTTTTCCCAATTTATCATTACAATCCTGCAACTACGAAATTAATTCAATTTCACCCTAATAACACTAGTTCAACCTCTGTAACAACATATCCTTGTGGGTTGACATTTCTTGGAAGGAATTCACCCAAACCGCTTCACAAATTGGGAATTTTAATTATGAATTCTGCTCCATCTGTCATGGCTTCATTGTAACTTCAAATTCGACCAATTTTAGGTTCGAATTTGCTAGGCCAGATATTAAATCAATAATATCTCATCACTTGTCTGAATTTCTCCATTTTCTGATGAATCCACCCACAAAAATTGGGGATTTTCCCCATTTCCACCCAGTTCCTGTTACTTTTTTCCATGGATGCTCTACAACTGAAATTTGGCCACTTCGAAATAAATCCTCTATGACATTTTTCTTCAACTCAACTTTATCAGCTCATTCATGCTCAGTGTTGAAAACTGAAGCTCTGATACCAATTTGTAATATCCCCGGCCTCACACAGGTCGGGGCACGCCATTCCTCAGACGCTTTACTTAGCTCTGAAACCATCTTTGTAACATTCCCAGCCTCACACAGTCTAGACCATGCTATGTCAGAAAACACACCCATTCTCAGTACAGAACGTACTGTAACATACTTAGCATCCTAACTCAGTTATGTCACATATAATTTTCTAACTGCATGCAATTAAAACATATGCACACATAGAACTCTTGCGGAAACTTAATATATACAAAATGTGAACAAACAAATATGTTATGCAAATGCATGAATTCACATTGAAATAGCAGTAAACATATACATGCAATACCCATAAGCATACAAAAAACTATAATCATGCATAGGGTAAACCTGTAAAAATAACACGTGAATAACAATGCAACATGTAAAATAATCACACAATTGACACTTATCTTTGTGAGAATAACACCAACTACGTACAGATATTCCATGAACCTCCCAACCTTATACCACACTGTTCATCAGTCTCAACAGTGAGTCACCCACGAGCTGGGACTAAACTCCACCCAAGTAAAGGGGTTCCTAACCAGGCTAAAGGTTCATGAACAACAGGAAAGAATTCGTCTCAGGTGCTCACTCAACTAACAACCTACAGTCCCTCATTCCCCACATGCCTATCCCACCCAAGGAAGTGTGCCCCTTCTCTGCTCAACAGTTCCTCGGCTGCCCCACTTCCCTTCTAGGGCTTCAGCAAAAGGCCAGATATGAAGTCTCAGAGCCCTGCAACTGTAGTTCATCACCTTCAGGAAATCAATCCCCAACAATTATCTCACCCAGCGAATTGCTCACAGGCCTAACAACCCGCCTCTTCAATATCCCACGGGCCTGACAACCCACTTCTTCAATCCCGCTCCCAAGTTAACAGTTACCCAACCGAAGGCTCTAGATATGGGTTCAGGTAAAGTCATGGAGATACAAATGATAGCTCAATGGCTGCCCATATTCATGGATGATTGACTATATATCTCAGTGATGGATGATTCAGGGAAATATGATGGTCTAAATGATGGAGCGTTCCCTGAAAATGAACTAAGTCCAACAATATGTATGCATGCCCCCAACTTGACACTTGTCATGTTGGAAGCTACTTTGGCCCACTTGGCCCCAACTTAGAACTTAGGATAACATAATTATCCATACTTTATGATTCAAGAAATATTAATATAATATTCCTTAATTTATCCCCTTCTCTTTACCTAACTAGTGGAGTTTAGTCCACCATCTCTTTTATCATAGTCAGTCTGCATGCAGCGATGTATCTTATATTAAATATGAGATATGTACAAAAATAGGAGCACTGGCCTTTAACATCTAGGCTCTCTGACCTAATCAAAACATAAGCATCCTAGCTTATAATAACTGGCTCACCAGCCTATAAAACATATCATATACATAAAGTATCCCTGGCCTCAATATCACTCACACTTAATAGGCTACGCGTGGTATTCTGGAACGTGCCCAATTCATCATTTTACTGCACAGTACATGCGCACACTACACCATGGAAGATGCATGTCAAAATATATAAAACAACTCACCAGCTTAAGTACATTTGCATTTACATTTACAATTGGGGTTCTACCTAGGGTTATTATAGAACTTGTCTTTTTCACACTCATAAATTGGATTTGAAAAGACATCTATTTGGCACAAGTTTACCCCTTTTTCACACCAAATAGACTAAAAGACATAAAAAGGACATTTTTTGGTGTTAAGTTGTGATTGCATCTCATACCCTCGCTTGCAGTATTGAGACTTTAGTCGATTCTCGCTTTGCATTATAAACCGTTGCCTAAGCAGTTTTTTGCATCCTTAACCAAGAAGAGCCTTGTTTATATCCTTCGCAATTTGACACCCAATACCCTGGAGGGAACATCACCCCGAGTTTCCATCTCCCACATGCATTTCCTTACACTGAGCATAAGTACGTTCCACTGCTGGAACTAATTTTTCTTACTTGTGACACTCATTTCCTCCTCTGTATCATAGCATTCATTTCTGATGAAAAAAAAAAAAATATGGGTGGGAAGGGAGTACTATATTATATTTGGCAGTCGTCGTGTCACCTTTGAATAGAGAAGAAAGTTATTGAGTCCTTGCGTCATCATAATTTTTGGTTTAGCATGGTCTTAGGAAGCTGATCTCGTTACAGAGTTTTCTCTACTGACTGGTTACTCTTCCAGTCCCCATAGAGAACATTATCGATGCCACCTGCATCTGATAGTTATATCATTGGGTCTATGTTGCCAGAGTCTACCATATGTCTCATGCTCTTGTTCAAAGGAAGTCTATCAACCTATGTCGACCACTCCTCAGAAATCTTGACTTTGCATGTTGGCCATACCCTCAGTTTGTCTCAAAATCACATGATACTATGGTGTTATCATGCACCCTGACCCTACTTTCATCATTGGTAGGTCACCTTGAACCCAACAATCGACATTTCATCATTGTTCATTGACTGGGTGGTTTCCCTTGTTTTCTTTGGCAAGACATCTATTCACACTTTGGGATCCATGCAGTGTCTTGGATACCATTAGCATTATTGGTGGTTTCCTCCCCTTTGTCAGCCGTTTTCATCATTGGCTTCTATTTAGAGGGTCTTTTTCATGTACCGCTTGCATTTAGCACACACGAAAGATGCACCGGGTCATTGGTTCTTGGACATGTTCTTCATCCGATCTCAACCAAATTACGAAGCTCCTGCTTTGTTCCTTGTGCTGACTAATGAGAGATGCCTTAATGCTCTCCTTTTAGCGGGTCTCTTTCCATCAACTTCAGCTCATTTATTCTGGATATGGGACCTAGCGTTTTATGAGTACCTCGAGGCTTGTAGTCATTAGTGGCAAGCTCTATCGCCATTGAAAGATGGGAATACCTCAATGTCTCATGATCAATGGATTCCTCAAGTGTTCAAAACTAACTCCTTTATTCACACTTGTAGGAATGTACTCGATGCCTTGATACCTACTTTCATTATTAGTAGGTTGTCTCGCATTTGTTAACGGTATACCTCAATGACTGGTAATCAAATGATCTCTCATTGTGTTCGACCTCAACTCCTTTATTCACATGATGTAGACTTGCACCCTTGGAAGATAGTGTAGAATACTTGAATACATCACTATGTGGTCGTAGATTTCCTGAGTTGTTGCTTCCTTTTCATTGGACCAGTACCTATATGACTTCAGTGATCATGAGAGATCATATTGTACTCCATGGTATACATATATCTTCAGATTGGTTTCGAGACTGGTTTCAATGGGCCTTGTTCATGACTATGACATCATTTGGCATGTAATCGCATTTGTATTTTCCTATTCAAGGCCACGAACACTTATTTGGTATATTTTTCACATGGATCTGCAGTGTATTCTTGGAAGCCATGTATGCAAAGTCAGTACATAATGTAGTGAGCAATTGAGTTCATCCAGATGGTTCTCTACCACTCCACTCCTGGGTTATTTATAATTTATTTCTACCATCGCATATACTCCTCTGATCACACACATTAGGGGGCATCTGTTATAACAATATTTTCCTCACCATTGCTATCTTGCATAGAGGGCATTTTTCCATTTCCCTATGCAGACTTGTCATCCCTTTTTGATGAATTCAGAGATAAAAATACATATTTTCCACATATATGTGCCCTATCTACTATACAACATGTGTATACGTAGGTTGCTCCACTACAACCCGCATACATCAAGATTTGTGCCAGAAAATACAAAAATGAAGTCGGGTAACTTAGGGATGATTTTAGGGGATAAATTTCGCTCATGGGCTAATTTTCCATGTTTTTTCCAAAAACGAGATTCACTATTTTAAAAATTATTCACCCAAATTCTATAGGATACAATTATTTTACCTCAAAAATCGCCAAAAGTTTAAAAATACTATATAAAATCCTTAGAAATTTGAATATTTTTCAAAAATATCGTCAAACATTTATAGTTGGGATATGAAGGATTAGTAAGATTCGCCAAGGTTTCTACATTTTAAAATAATTTTCCATCCTTAAAATCATTCCTGGGACTCAGGTTTCCATGTCACGATAGGAGATCTCTGATCCTTGGCCTTCCATATACTGAAAATGTTCCGACTCGGCCCTTCAGTTGCATTTTGAAGGCTATAAAAGAACAATTTTGAGCTATGGAAAAGAGGAGAAAGAATTCAACTTTAAGATCAAAGTTACTCTGGAGAAATTACTTCATATTGAGTCTCCATCCCTTTGTTCCTCAAGTCTAAACACAATGTTCATCTCCCAAGCTCTTTCCCTATTGTTGAGAGAAGATCATTGTCTCCATTCTATGAGCTTGCCTTTGGTGGAGGATTGAAGTGGTGCAGGCCATGTTGGAAGGAACCTGGTTTCTTGGTTTCAAACTGTGCAGACACAGAAGTCTGTAATGTTGTCACATCTGTTGATCATTTATTAATATAAATACTTCTTTCTCGTCCTATTGGTATCGTGCAAATATATGATTAATATCCATGGGCATGTTTGTAATGTTTATTAATGGATTATGCTATCTAATGTGCTAACCCCTTTATATTATCACAATATACTTTCTCTTCTTGTTTGTTGAGAAATTGTTGCAGGTATAAAGCTTTGGGTCAAAGTGCTCAACGATGTAACATCATCGAACGTTTAATTGGCATAGGCCTCTTTCCTATCTTGCACATTAGTTTATATAGAATACGTTGGAATTCAGTTGATTTATGCAGTCATACCTGTCTGTTGTGGTTTACCCTGGCCATAGAGAGTTTTTCCCTCATAACAAACACTAAACTGTCAATCAAATCCTCTCAATAGCCAACATGATCAAGGATTTTTGACAAATACAAGATGATCAGGTAGAAGAACGAACTTCTGAAAAGAAACACATATGCCCAGTTTTGGAAGCAGACATCCACAACTCAGCACAAATTATTGTCTGCATTTGACATAGCGAAGGGAAGGATGCATATGGCATTCTTACAGGAACAAGTCCCCCATCCCAAGACAACTTATGATAACAAGAAAGTATCTTTTTAGTTTTATGTGAAGGAAGTTCATCCAATAGATCAAATGGACATGCATAGGCAAATAGGGGAGATGATTTTCTCCACTCTCACAAACACATCATTGACTGCTGCCAAATTAAAGGTATATCTAAGGAATGTCCAATCTCAGTTGAAGCTGGAAAAGATATCATCTTTGGCTAAGGATAATAAAATCAAATCCCTAGAGGAGCCAGTGTTGAATATTGGTTATGACCCATCTAATGTCAAGGCAGCTGAATAATTATTGAAGAAGAAAAATGATGACATGGCCTCCTTAATAAAAAAATTGAAGCTTCCATCCACCAAGGATTCACAAGCAAAGGAAATGGCTAAAAGTGAAGGTCACAAAGAGGAGATGTTGAAATTGATAATGGAGAAAAACACACAAATAAAAGAGATGGAGGTTGATTTAAACAAGTTGGTTACATAGAAAGAACAAAGAGTGTAGATGGTTGTTATCCCATTAGATGCAGTTCCTCTCATAGGATTTAGTACAATATCATCAACCACAACAATATAGATTTCATTAGCCATACCAGTGAAAGTTCCAGATGCTTCTCAAAATCTAGTAAAGTCGATGGAAGACATGTCCCTCCAAGGAGAGGAAATCATAAAATTGCAAGAAGAGGTGAAAATCCTCAAAGACTTGAAATCCATGTTTCAGTCCAGTTATCATGCAGAGATGCATAAAGCTCAGAGGCTCAATCAAGAATTACAGAAGTTATAGAAGGAGATTGTCATGGCCAACACATTATCTAAGGCCAAGGAAAACATCTGGATGGATATCAACAAATCCATGGCAGAGATATGGCCATTCATACAAATGTTTTTTGAACAACATGAATTGGTGTAGAAGGCCAGGGAAGCAATTGGAAATATAAGGGAAGAATTGGGGGAGAATCCTACAGACGCCACCGATATCATCAAATTCCTAAACTCCAAGACCAAGTAGGATCTAGAAGCATTGGAAATTGAAGACATAACATAGACTATCCTTGAGGTCAAGAAGGTATTGACCAAGAGAGGATTGATGTTGTAGCTAGAGGAGAAATCTCAGATGATGGACATTGGAGTGCAAAGATTTTTCAGCAAGACTGACACACTACACAAGAAGGGACTTCCTGGACTACTAGTGATAAATGACAATCTCATCACTCTGTCAGACTATAAGAAGGAGATCAACACAATGGAAAAGGATGGTTCTAAATTTGCGGAAATATAAGGAAGAATTACTGGAAAGTATTTCTTAGAAACATTACAGTTGGACCCGAGCATCCAACATGAGATAAAATATATTTTTATTACAAAGCCTACTTTTTCCAGGTACACTGAGATGGATGAAATATACAGGAAGTTACTCAAGGTTTCCATCCCTAGTCAAAAGAGATGGGACGACCTATGTTCTTTACTTGAGTAAAAGTGATGTAGATTTTTGAGTCATAATGAAGAAGATAGTCAAGTCAAAGTGATGAATCATCAACTACTTCCCCCAGAATCAATACCAATGATTCGAATAGATTATCAACATTCCTATTATTTTATAACTTGTAATCTAGTTAGTTAGATTTTTTCTCCACAATATCCTATTCATTAATGACATGATCAGATGTAACTATTGTATAAATACTTATCTCTTCGAAGTATTGAGGGTTTATTTTTTCACCCAAGGATCTATTTGTGTAATGTTTTCAAAAAGGATCGACCAATAATAAAAAGGCTATTCACAGGATTCTTGCATTTGATCGATTGGTGATGTTTATATTTCTTTGTTAAAATGTTTTATTTTTCTTTGTGATCATTATGATTTCAGTTTCTAATCATTAAAAGGAAGTTAAATAACATAATTGGTCTGGTGCACTCTGTTTTTGATCTTTTAATGGTCTATGTGTTTTTCATCTGAAGTTAAGTAGAGAAATTATTGATTGCTTCTTTACTCAACAGACTCTCACATGTTTTTCTATCTATTCCACCTTATTTAATCTTAACAGATACATTGGTCTCCCTATCTTGCCCTGTGAAAGCACCTCATAAAAGGTCCCTCTCATTCTAATATTTAATACAGACCCCATAGCCCAATGGAAGTTTAATGCATCTCTTCAGCCAACCTTTATAAACAAACAAACAAACTCAGACTATTTTAACTAGACTAATATCTAAAACCCAAACAAATCTAAATCATATAGACAGATCCCTCTCTAAAACTAGCACGGATAGATCCTATTTTCAAAAGTAGTTTTGGTTAGTTACCTCTATCAATTTATTCTATCCTTGAAAACCTCTGGGAATTACAGAGTGCTAACATAGTGGAGAACATACTGGGGAATCGAACAAATTTTCCAACTTTTTGAATTGTCTCCCCTAGGAAACTTTATTTCTGAACAATTAAAGATCTAACTTTCAAGAGATAAATTTTCATAGGTTTTTGAAATTTGTACATATTAAAATATATTTCTTAAAGTTTAAGTTTTGGCTCCAAAATGAATTCACACTAGATCTCACCCTGATCCAGAACCTGTAACAATAGTAGATAATCTAGAAAAATTATTTAGAAAAAGAAACACAGTAGAAGTTAAAGGGAGTATCAGTGCTCTTGATAGGGCCACTTATCTGCCAGAGAATCTTGTCATAATCTAGGACCTTGAGTTTCACCTACCTTTTGAACATAGCCTCTTCAGAACCAAATCTAATAGTTTTGTGAATGAAATAGTACTAGATGAAACCATCCTCCAGCCCAGAACCCCTGAAAGACTCTCTCCCAATATATATTTTTATCAACAAAACCTATAGGAGTTTGTGAAACTACAACATCTAGCATCAAATATTGACCAATATTTGTATAAAGCCCATTTCCAATAGTCGGTTGAGATTTCTGCCCATTCTATTGCTGCAACTTCTGTCATTCCTCAAATAACCCATTCTATACCTCCCATCCATGCTTCTTCGACATCCTTTGTTACTTCTCAACCAATTGTATAGGTGTTCATTCAACCTCCTCCCCCAATCATGGCATCAATATATGATCCCTTGGTGTTGTCTTCTCCCTTACATAACATGCCCTAGGACTATCAAACTAGGATTCCCTAGTTTGATGGCATTGGAACCCTTAATGCACAACAACATGTGGATAAAATGAATGACTTTTTTCATTTATAGGAAGTTGATGAGGCAGATGTTCAAATGAGACTCTTTGCACAAATTTTAACTGGTGATGCCAAGAAATGGTTCAAAGCATTCCTATTTCTAGCATTGCTGATATTGTTGATTTTCATCGATATTTTTTCAATAGATCGGAAGTAAAGAAAAACCCTCTCAAAATTTTATTTGAATACGAAAATATTAGAAGAAACTAAGGGGAAACTATATAGGACTATTGCACTCATTTTAATAATATTTATAATTCAATTCTTGTTGATATCAAACCTCCTCAAGGCTTGGCCTTGATCAAGCTCCCTAATGGATTCGATGGTGATATGTTCTACCAATTAAGAGAAAGACATTCTGCAACTCTGGAAGATATGCAGAAGAGTGTTTTAATTGTTGAAGAAAATTTGTTGGCTAGGAGAGCCAAACAAAGAACTAAAAGGAGAGTTACAATTAAAGAAGAACCTTCCACTTCTACTTTAGATGCCAAAATTGATTCTTTAGTTAGAACCATGGAGAGAATGATGGAAATACTAGAAATAGGTGACAGAAACCCACCTAGAGAGGATTAGTTTGGTCCTTGGATTTGAAATCCCAATTTCAGAAGAAATGATCCCTAGATCAGAAAAAGAGAGCCCAGAGACCAAAGGGAAGAAAGAGGTCATGATCAACATATTAGGCCACCTCTTCAAGAAAACTATGTTGATGAAGGGGAAGAGATAATTGAAGGATTAGATGAAATTCACATAAATCTTATGGGGGTTAATGACAACGATTCCATTTTTCTCACTGAAGAAGAACAAGAACTTTTTCTTCTTTCACAGACTGAAGTAGATGAGGAAGAGTCAGAACAACAAGCCTTCAAAAATGCAATAATGGAAGTCCACAGACAAGAGAAAGACAAGACCTCATGAGGACTAGAATAAGAAGAATAGTGCAAGATTCCAGAAGAAAAGGTTTAACTCCTCAAGACTTAAAAACTATGCAAAATATTCTAGGGGGATCCTTCCTTCTAGAAGTTTATATCAGAAAAATTTCCCCTCTCAAAGTGGAAATAAACCCTTTCAAATAGTCCCAACAAAGACCGATAACCTAAAGAAGGAAGCCTTAAAATATTGGGGTTGTGGAGAAAATCATAGATTGAGGGACTACCCACATAGACAAAAAAACAATAAGGGGGTCTACAATATCCAAGAAGTTACCACCGTCAATGATGTGGCTAGGAGCATGCCACGAATCTATGCAGCCCTGGAAAATAATCAAGCTGACCACCAAGCTTCAATAGTAGAGATGGAAGGTATGATTGCCAACTATCCAATTTCTATTTTAATTGACCCAAGCTCTAATTTGAGTTATGTATCCCCTCAGACTGCCAATAAGTGTAAACTGCAACCAATTAGACATGTTAAACCATGGTTGGTACAACTAGCCATTGGGACCAAAAGAAAGGTGTCAGAGGCCATACCAGCCTGCCAATTCATCATGGGTGGATTGCCCACCTGAGCGACCCTTAACATACTTCCTCTGGGATCTTATGACCTATTGATTGGTATGGATTGATTGACTTCTTATAAAACTAAAATGGTCTGTTATCATAAAACTTTAGAATGTGTAAATGAATAAGGGAGAAAGATGACCCTCCAATGGATTCAGAAGACTGTCTCAGTAAGACAAATATGGGGCCTTCAAATGAAGAAGTATTGCAGAAAAGGGTGTTCCTTATATGCAATACAGGTGTTGGGATCCGTTGAGGACAACAAACCAAACCTATAGGACCACCCCTTATTAAAAGAATACAAGGATGTATTCCCAGAAGAAGTACCAGGTCTACCTTTGAGAAGGGATGTTGACTTCAAGATAGAACTTACATTGGGAGTGGTACCCGCATATAGAACGCCATACAGAATGAGCACACCAGAGTTGGTTTAGCTCAAGCTACAGCTAAAGGAGATGATGGACAAAGGCTACGTCCCACCTAGTGTATCTATGTGGGGAGCGCTCATCCTGTTTGTGAAAAAGAAAGATGGAACACTTCGACTGTGCATAGATTATAGACAACTCAATAAGGAAACCATAAAGAACAATTACCCCTTACCAAGAATCGATGACCTGTTCAACCAATTGGGAGGTGCATTCATATTTTTGAAGATCGACCTAAGGTATAGCTACCATCAAGTCCAGATTAAGGATGAAGACATCCACAAATCAGCCTTTGGGATGAGGTATGGTCACTATGAATTCATGGTGGTGTCGTTTGGGTTAACCAATGCCCCTGCCACTTTTATGTGGTTGATGAATAATGTACTCAGAAAATTCCTAGACAAATTTGTGTTGGTTTTCATTGATGATATCCTAATCTACTCCAAGAACAGGGAGGATCACGAAGAAGATATTAGACTCGTACTTCAAGTAGTAAGAGAGAATCAGCTCTACGCTAAGTTTAGCAAGTGCGATTTCTTTCAGAAGCAAGTCCATTACTTAGGCCATGTCATATCTAAGGAAGGGGTGGCAGTAGACCTTGATAAGATCAGATCCATTATGGAATGGCCTACCCCGAAAGATTTATTCGATATTAGGTCCTTCATGGGCTTAGCAAGATATTATAGAAGGTTCATAAATGGATTTTCCAAGATTGGATTTCCAATCACTGTTGTTCATAAAAAGGGGATCAAATTTATTTGGACATCAAAATGTGGAGAAAGATTTTAGTATTTGAAATACCTCCTGACCCATGCACCCATGCTAAAGATTGCAGACCCAAATACTGATTTCCTTGTGTGTACAGATGCCTGGAAGGAAGGACTCAAAGGAGTCCTTATGAAAGAGGGACGTGTAATTAGCTACACGTCTAGGAAATTAAATAAGCATGAAATAAATTATGTGACCCATCACCTAGAATTAGTTGCCATAGTACATGCTTTAAAAATGTGGAGACACTACCTCCTAGGAAGGACATTTGTGCTTATGATAGACCATTATGGATTGAGGCACCTGTTTGATCAACCAAAGATCAATGCCAGGCAAGCTAGGTAGATGGCTCTTCTTAGTGAGTTTGATTTCTAAATCAAGCACATCAAAGGAAAGGAAAATAGGTTGGCTGATTCCCTTAGCAGAAGTATAAAACAATTCATCTGGTAGCAGTAAGCACCTATGAAACGCATGTCAGGGAAAGACTCAATAATGCACAAGAGATAGATGCATTTTTCAAGGCCGTGACCTCATACCTAAGACAAGAGACTACAGGGATGAAGTATGAAGGCTACCAGATGCTCGAGGGAGGGCTACTAACTTAAAGAAACATATTGTATATTCCCAATTGTGACGACTTGAAGAGGTTCATAATGGACGAACTACATAAGAAACCATATATTGGTCACCCAGGATATCAAAAGATGATCATGGCCACTAGGAAACAATTCTATTGGCCTGGGTTGAAGAAAGACATAGCTAACTATCTAGCTAAGTGCCTAGAATGCCAGCACGTTAAGGCAAAGCATTGACATCCAGCAGGATTATTACATCCCCTACCGATCCCAGAATGGAAATGGGAAACCATCTCCATGGATTTCATCACCAGATTACCAAAGTCGACCAAGAAAAATGATGCCATCATGGTCTTGGTGGACAAACTGAGTAAGTCTTCTCATTTCATTCCTGTCAACTCAACTTATAAGGCCATAGATATTGCCAACATCTTCCTGAAGGAGATATTTAGACTGCATGGCATGCTGACGCAGATGCCGATCCTATCGGCCTTCGGGTCGACAATCCGCTATAGGATCACTCTACTTCCTCTCCTTGAGTCGGATTGACTCTTCGAGGAATCCAACCAACACAAAACGATGCTTCTCCACAGGTCCTTGTGAATTGAGCTCACGTGATCGAACACGAAGCCTCAATTCCCGCCTCCTTTTGACCAAACGATGTGGTTGTGTTTCTTACGATTTTAGGACCTTGGAGTTCGCGACTTCGCAACTTCTCCTCCCAAAAATCTTCAACTCTTCACCTTCCAAGACCCGAACTCCTGATGTGCCTAAGTGCTTGTCACAACTCGCTACTCGCTAGTTCGTGAGTTGAAACTCCTTTTCTTATCAGCGCCCTCCGCGCATGACCACCGACTATACCTAACTCTAGCACTTTTCACTTCTCATCGCTTCGTGAGTTTCGATGTCGAACTCCCGGCTCTTACCTTGTGAATCCCCAAGACACGAGAGGTCAACGGGGTATTGAATTCTTTCAACAGACGACATGCGTCCACTCATCTCTTCCATGGGCCCACCTCACGATTCTGCCACATGTCGCTCGTGCTATCTTCGCACTTCATGATTTCGCTCCTCAAGTGATGCCTCCTTGGTATCCCCGACGCCCGAAGTGCCTAGATCCCGAACTCGTCAGTAACCTTATCGTAACTCACAACTTCGGGACTTTTGGGATGAAAGTCACAACCTTCTATCCTTCGAAACACTGAAACGCCAAACCCCGATACACGTCATCGATAGCTAGCCCCACACACACGTTTCTTCGCCCCTTCAGGACTTCGCCTTTCGCGGCTTCGTGAATATCACTACAAGGCCTTCGGTTCTCCTACTCACAAAACTATGAAATGCCGAAATGCTTGGACTCCAGCACATGTCCAAGTATTTCCCCCCACTACAAAACTTTCCACCTTGTCAGGTTTTCGGACTTCGCAGTTTCACGAATCCAAATGACGAAGTTTCGGTCTTTCCACCCACGAAACCCCGAAATGGAATTTCACAAGTAGATCCAACGGTCCTCATCGGTGTGAATCTACGGTCCTCTCTCTCCTGAGCTTCCACTTGTAGAAAAATGACCACCATAACCTCTTTGCTCCTCTTCGAGATATGTTGACTCGCGGGATTTCGCGAATTCTCCATGGAAAATTCCGACCGTCCGTTCTCCCTTCTAAGAACTTCTGCAAATTTGATAAAGCGGTTTGCCGTAGAACTTAACCGCCTATGACACAACCTTGTGACACCTCCTTTCAACACCTCAAGGCATCAACCTTCTATCCTTTTCTTCGACAACTGTGAAGACTCTATCCCTCTTGAGATTTCTCCAACTCCGAGTCTTAAAGAAGACTCCTACACGTACTCCTTGCGGCAAATCCTTCAATTACTTTAAAGAATTAAAGTCCTTCGACTCTGCGCACTCCCTACAACAGTAGTCCTTCAAAAATCTCTCAGGTTTGCAAACTCTAAGACTTTACTCAGCCTACGTACGCCTTGCACAACTCTTGTGCCCAACTTGCACTTCTGCGGGAATGAGAACAATTGTTAAACCTCCTGAGATTTTAGAGATAAAACTCTGAACTCCTGTTAACGCACTGCTTGCAGACAACTTCACTGCACTCCTGCAGGAACTCTTGCTCAGATAGAGAAACAATTCAAACTCATTCCTTACTTTCTCTCAGACTTCAAACACAAAGAATGAAATCATATACACAACATATAAATCAAATGTATAACAGAAAGTAAACATCCACGATAATAACATTCAACAATGCATACACAGAGAATATCACAACACCATGAATTTGAATCAAAGCTTTTTGTATTAATCCAGAACTTTTGTACATGGAATTCTTATACACAACTCTTTGCTTCTTCTCTTCTCTATGCTCAATCTTCACACACTAATAATACAACTATACAATGAGGGTGTCTATATCCCGTTCCCCTCTTGCACTCTAAACTGTCTAATCTAAGCATTAAATTCTCTCTACCTACATTCATTACACATAAAGGCTCCTATCTACTATGGACAAGAGTAGATCGCTCAAGGTCCTTTTACAATAATACAAGCATGCCTCCACTTAATGACTTCATTAATATTTCAAAACATTTTCAAAAAATGTGCTCAATGCTTTTCTAGCTGTTTCTTATCTCTACGTTGGCTTGCTGTTGGCTATGATTGCACGCCCTTACGATGCTCCTGCATCATACTCCCTTGCTTGAAAATTTTCATGGGCTCCTGTCCATGAGCTCGTGAATGGTCTGCCCATGCTTCTGTATTTCGGCTTCGTTCTCCCAGCCGACATCTTCAACTGGATGGCCCTTCCACTTGACCAAGTATTCAAAGTATTGCTTCCACCTGGTCCTCTTACCAACTCTTTTGTCCAGTATGCACTCCATCTGCGGCTTTTCTACAACTGGCATTTGTTTTGTCCATTGAACCTCTGGCTTTTCATTTCTTGCTTCTGCTTCCTCAGCTTTATAAGGGTACAAATCTGAGACATTGAATATCGAAGAAATTCCAATCCCATTGGGTAATTCAATCTCATATGCATTTGCCCCAAATTTTTTCAAGACCTTACATGGTTCGATCTTCTTCATCCTGAGTTTATGATATGTTCCCCTCGGGAACCTTTCCTTTCTCAAATGTGCAAGGATCAAATCGCCAACTTAAAACTGAAGTTCTCTCCTGCGTTGATCTGCCTTGCATTTATATTCTTGGCTTGAATGTTGCAATCGCTCCTTCACCTGGCTGTGAAGCTCCTTCATCGCTTCTGCGAAATATTCTGCACTAGCGCTCCTAGTCGCAATCTGTTCTGAATCTCTCAACTCATAAATTCCTCTTGGCTGCATGCCATAGACAATCTGAAATGCACTCTGTCCTGTGCTCCTATTAATTGAATCATTATAAGAAAATTCCACTTGTGGCAGAATATTATCCCACTAACTGTGGTGCTCTGTCACCAAACTCCTCAACAAGTCTCCCAAGCTCCTATTCACATCTTCTGTCTGTCCATCCATTTGGGGATGATAAGATGAACTGAACGACAAGTTCATCCCCATATTTTTCCATAAGATTATCTAGAAGTGTCCTACGAACTTAGTGTCTCGATCTGAAACTATGCTCTTTGGTAAGCTGTGAAGTCGAATGACTTCTTTGAAAAACAGGTTTGCAATATGAGTTGCGTCACTGGTTTTCTGACATGGAATGAAATGTGCCATTTTGGAAAATCTATCCACCACCACAAAGATTGAGTCAAACCCTCTTTGTGTTCTTGGCAACCCCAATATGAAGTCCATGCTAACTGCATCCCACAACCTCTCAGGTATGGGCAATGGTTGATAAAAACCTGCATTCTCCCTCTTTCCTTTTGAATGTTGACAAATTCTACATCTGTCCACAAATATTTTGACGTATGCTCGCATTCCTGGCCAAAAATATGACTCATTCAACTTTGCGAACGTCTTGTCATGACTGAAATGTCCGACCAATACTCCACTATGTTTCTCCTTCAACAAATTCTCCCTCATGGAGCATTTTGGAATACAAAAATGATTACCTTTAAACAGTAATCCTTCCTGGATCATGTATTCTTCCCATTGGCTTCTATCCATGAGAATTGGATTCTCAGCTGCTTCATATGCCTCTTTAAAATCTAGATCATCTCTGTACATGTCCCTGAGATCATCAAAACCTAATGTTTTGACTCTGAACTCATGCAATAGAAAACACTTCCTGCTCAAAGCATCAGCAACTTTGTTAGCAGTACAAGAAATATGTTTAATCACAAAAGTGAAATTCTGCATATATTCAACCCATTTAACATATCTTTGATTCAACTTCTCCTGTTGAGTCACAAATTGCAATGCATGATTATCACTATACAAGACAAACTCCTTAGGAATAAATAATGTCTCCATTTTTTCAATGTCTGAATGATAGCATAAAACTCCTTGTCATACGTGGAGTATTTTACTTTCGCTTCATTCAGCTTCTCGTTGAAGTATGCTATCGGCCTGTCTTCTTGACTCAAGACCGCCCCTATTGCAAATCCACTTGCATCGCATTTCACTTGAAATGTTTTTTTGGAAATCAGGCAACACCAGTATTCGTTGTTCCATGATTTTCCTTTTCAACAAATTAAAACTCTTCTCGGCTTCTTCTGTCCAGTGAAAAGATTTGTGTCTCTTCTTCACTGTGTCCATCATCGTTTCACTAATTCCACTGAAATTCCTGATGAACTTTTGGTAGAAACTAACCAATCCATGAAAACTTCTCACCTCAAAGATATTCTTTGGCGACGACCAATTCTTGATTACCTCCACCTTATCCGGATCCATCCTCAACTTATCTGCAGAAATAACAAACCCCAAATAAATGAGCTCTGTCTTCATGAATGAAGATTTCTTCATGTTTATCAACAACTTCTCCTGCTGTAACCTCTGCATCACTGTAGCCAAATGTTTCATATGCTCTGCCTTTGTTTTACTGAAAATCAGTATGTCATCAAGGTACACAATGACAAATTTTCCAATGAAATCCTTCAGGACTTCATTCATCAATCTCATGAAAGTACTCGGCGTGTTTGTTAAACCAAACAACATGACAAGCCATTTGTATAACCCTTCATTAGTTTTGAATGCTGTCTTCCATTCATCTCCTTCTCTCATGCGAATCTGATGATAACCACTCTTCAAATCAATCTTCGAAAAAAAATTTGCTCCACTCAAGCAATCCATCAAATCATCCATCCTTGGCAATGGAAATCTGTACCTGATGGTTATTTTGTTAATTTCCCTCGAGTCAGTACACATCTTTCAGCCTATGTCTTTCTTTGGACTGAGTATTGTCGGAACAACACACAGACTCAAGCTTTCTCTAACCAAACCTTTGTTCAACAAATCCTGGACTTGTCTTTTGACCTCTTCATTCTCCTGCGACGTCAATCTGTACACTGCTTTGTTTGGAAAACTAGCTCCAGGTATGATATCAATATGATGACTCACACTTCTGATCGGTGGCAACGAATGAGGTAGTTCATCCACTACTATGTCAGCGAACTCTTCCAGAAGTTCCTGAACCTCTTTTGGTAAATCATCTACCCTTGTGCTGGTTAAAACAATCTTTGGCTTCCTGACCACAATGAATTGTGGTTCCTC
>SNQJ01S0030483.1:68448-97155 GCA_010110895.2 Picea sitchensis | reverse complement strand
TGCTACCACTGTCTACAATAACTTTACATTTCCAGTCTTTGGCTTTGCGCGCAGTCCAAAAAAGTCTGTTTCTTTGGACTGAACTCTCCACCTCCTTCTCTGGTGTCAAAAGAGATTTTTGCATCATCAGTGATCTTCCGCCTTCAGCATCCTCTGCCTCAACATTTCTCCTTTGTGCTTCGGCAATGTGAGTCTCTCCTTCCTCTTTCTTCTTTTCTGGACATTCATAAGACTTGTGTCCAACTTTTCCACATGTGAAGCATTTTATCACTCCACTTCTTCCTCTTCCTCTACCTCTAGTATGAGGAAAAATGTTGTTATCAACATACTCTCCTCTCTGATCAGCATACTGCCTTCTCTGTCCAGCATATTGCCCTTTCTGTGAGCTTCCACCTCTCTCAATATGAGGTTGAGGTTTCTTCCAGTCTTCCTTAGGCTTATGACTTCTATCTTGGACAACTGATTTGCCCCTGGCTTGACTTTTGCCTCGGCCTCTTTGACCTTGTTTTCGGCTCAGGTTCTCTTTCGCCTTTAGAGCCATTTGATAAGAATCTTCCACCGTTTAGATGGTCATCATGCTCATCTTATCCTGAATTTCGTATCTCAGGCCATTCATATACCTGACAACCTTTTCATCATTACTTTCACTATGACCTGCTCTGATGTTCATCCTGTAGAACTCTTCAGTGTACTCCTTCACTGTCATCAACTTCTGCCTCAAGTTCTGCATGCTTCGAAACAGATTAATTTGATAATCCCTGGGAATGAATTTCACATTCATTTTGCAATCATCCTATCCCAATTCTTGATTTTTTGCTTACCTTGGCAACGTCTATCAACTTGCAGTTCATCCCGCCACAATGTTGCATGTCCTTTAAGTCTCGTGACAACATGTTTGACCTTCTTGTCTTATTCGATATCTTCATAGTCAAAATATGTGTCCAGAGCTCTAATCCAGTCTAGAAGCTCTCAGCATCCAAGTTTCCCTCATAAACTGGAATGTCCATTTTGGCTCTTGCACCCATTCTTGCAACATCTCTAAGCAAGCGTTCATTTGCTGCATCTTCTGTTGTGACTTCTTCTTCTCCATGTCCAGCTTCATCTTCACTTTCAGACTCACTAACATCTCTAATATCAGTTGTGTGCCTCTGCTTTATTTCCATGTCCATGACTCTAGTGCGCAGGTCATGTATATCTCTTTCCACGACTGGATTCGGCACCTGTCTACCTCTTTCTCTTGACACCTCCCTATCCTCTGGTGGATCGGGTGTTTGTCTGTCCCTTCTCCTCAGCGGCATGACTGAAATTCCTTCTCGCTTTTCTTGCCTGAAATATACAAACAAGAATCAGGTTCTAATACCAGTTGACGTAGACGCCGACCCTATCGGCCCTCGGGTTGATAATCTGCTACAGGATCGCTTTACTTCCTCTCCTTGAGTCGGATTGACTCTTCGATTCCTCTTCGGGGAATCCAACCAACACAAAATGATGCTTCTCCACAGGTCCTTGCAAATTGAGCTCACGCGATCGAACACGAAACCTCAATTCCCACCTCCTTTTGACCAAATGATGTGGTCGTGTTTCTTACGATTTTGGGACCTTGGAGTTCGCGACTTCGCAACTTCTCCTCCCAAAAATATTCAACTCTTCACCTTCCGAGACCCGAACTCCCGATGTGCCTAAGTGCTTGTCACAACTCGCTACTCGCGAGTTCGTGAGTTGAAACTCCTAACTCTTGCTTCCAAATCTTGCGATACCCGAAATGTCGATACGGGCATGCTCCTTTNGCCCTCCGCGCATGACCACCGGATAGGCCTAACTCTGGCACTTTTCACTTCTCGCCGCTTCGTGAGTTTTGATGTCGAACTCTCGACTCTTACCTCGCGAATCCCCGAGACATGAGAGGTCAATGGGGTATTGAATTCTTTCAATAGACGACACACGTCCACTCGTCTCTTCCACGGCCCCACCTCGCGATTCTGCCATGTGTCCCTCGTGCTATCTTCGCACTTCGCGATTTCGCTCCTCAAGCGATGCCTCCTTGGTATCCCCAACACCCGAAGTGCCGAGATCCCGAACTCGTCAGTAACCTTATCGCAACTCACGACTTTGGGACTTTTGGGATGGAAGTGGCAACCTTCTATCCTCCGAAACGCCGAACCCCAATACACGTCACCGATAGCTAGCCCCACACACACATTTCTTCACCCCTTCGGGACTTCTCCTTTCGTGACTTCGAGAATCTCGCTACAAGGCCTTCGGTTCTCCTACTCACGAAACTTCGAAACACCAAAATGCTTGGACTCCGGCACGTGTCCAAGTACTGTCCCCCACTACGAAACTTTCCACCTTGTCGGGGTTTTGGACTTCGAAGTTTCGCGAATCCAAATGATGAAGTTTCGGTCTTTCCACCCACGAAACCCCGAAATGGAATTTCGCGAGTAGATCCAATGGTCCTCGTTGGTGTGAATCTACGGTCCTCTCTCTCCTGAGCTTCCGCTTGCAGAAAAATGACCACCGTAACCTCTTTGCTCCTCTACAAGATCTGACGACTCGCGGGATTTCGCGAATTATCCATGAAAAATTCTGACCATCCGTTCTCCCTTCTAAGAACTTCTGCAAATTTGATAAAGTGGTTTTCCATGGAACTTAACCGCCTATGACACAACCTTGCGACGCCTCCTTTCAACACCTCAAGGCATCAACCTTCTGTTCTTTTCTTCGACAACTCCGAAGACTCTATCCCTCCTGAGCTTTCTCCAACTCCGAGTCTTAAAGAAGACTCCTGCACACACTCCTTGCGGAAAATCCTTCAATTACTTTGAAGAATTGAAGTCCTTCGACTCTGCGCACTCCCTGCAGCAGTAGTCCTTCAAAAATCTCTCAGGTTCGCAAACTCTGAGTCTTTACTCGGCCTACATATGCCTTGCACAACTCCTGTGCCCAACTTGCACTTCTGCAGGAATGAGAACAATTGTTAACCCTCCTAAGCTTTCAGAGATAAAACTCTGAACTCATGTCAACGCACTCCTTGCGGACAACTTCACTGCACTCCTGCAGGAACTCTTGCTCAGATAGAGAAACAATTGAAACTCATTCCTTACTTTCTCTCAGACTTCAAACACAAAGCATGAAATCATATACACATCATATAAAGTAAATGTATAATAGAAAGTAAACATCCATGAGCATAACATTCAACAATTCATACACAGAGAATATCACAACACCATGAATCTGAATCAAAGCTTTTTGTATTAATCCAGAACTTCTGTACATGGAATTCTTCTACACAACTCTCTCCTTCTTCTCTTCTCTATGCTCAATCTTCACACACTAATAATACAACTATACAATGAGGGTGTCTATATCCCGTTCCCCTCTTGCGCTCTAAACTGTCTAATCTAAGCATTAAATTCTATCTACCTACATTCATTACACATAAAGGCTCCTATCTACTATGGACAAGAGTGGATCGCTCAAGGTCCTTTTACAATAATACAATCATGCCTCCACTTAATGACTTCTTTAATATTTCAAAAGATTTTCAAAAAATGTGCTCGGTGCTTTTCCAGCTGTCTCTTATCTCCGCACTGGCTCGGTGCTTTTCCAGCTGTCTCTTATCTCCGCACTGGCTCGCTGCTGGCTATGCTTGCACGCCCTTACTATGCTCCTACATCACATGCCCAAGGAAATTGTATATGACCGAGATACCAAGTTTACTTCAAACTTTTGGAAATACCTAATGGCTAGTTTGGAGACAAAATTGTTATTCAACAGAACTTATCTCCCCCAAACAAATGGATAGATAGAAAGAGTGAACCAAATAGTAGAAGACATGCTAAGGATGCATGTAATGCATCAGCCTAAGAAGTGAGAAGACTACCTACCATTGGTAGAGTTTGCCTACAACAATGGTTATCAAGAATCCTTGAAGATGAGCCCTTTTGAAGTCCTCTATGGTAGATAGTGCAAGATTCCAATCAAATGGAGCAATCTAGTGGATAGAATTACAATTGGACTCGACATGCTGAAAGAAATGGAACAACAAGTGGTTCAGATAAGACAAAATATGAAGATTGCTCAGGATAGACATAAAAGTTACGCCGACAGAAAGAGAACTCCCAAATATTTCAAGACCGGAGACCATGTCTATCTCAGAGTTAGACCCAGGAAGATTTCCCTGAGAATGGGAGCCTATGCCAAGTTGGCACCTTGTTATTGTGGACACTTTGAAGTCTTATATAGAGTGGGGCCTCTAGCCTATAGGATAACAATTCCTCCCACAGTAAAGGCACATAATGTTTTTCATGTTTCATTACTGAAGAAATATGTACATGATGTTAATCATATAATTGACTAGTCTGTGATCTAGGTGGAGCCGAAGGGAGAATTCCTATTAGAACCCCAATGCATATTAGATAGAAAGGAAACCTCACTCAGGAACCGAACCATTGCATAGGTCAAGGTGCAATGGAAACACTTTTGCCCAGATGAGTCTATGTGGGAAATGGAAGATGCCTTGAGACAAGCGTATCCAATTTTGTTTACTTTTGTACATACATATCATGTTGATAGATAGAACATTGAGGACGATGATTCCTTTAAGGGGGAGGGAATTATGATACCCTGTTTCCCCCAGTCTATAAATATAACTATATGGGTCGAGGAACTATGGAAAACTTAAAAGTGTGAATGCTTGATTTGATGGGCCTTGTGTAGAAGGTCGATGAATGTAAATCCTGTTATTTTAATGGATAATAGAAACGTGTTGCATAACTACTAAGCAGGGGATGTGCTAAGAAAGACCACTATTGCTAATGAAAATGTGGTGGAGGGGACCCAGAATGGTTGTGTTAGGCTCCACCGAACCAGTACTATGTTGGTTTTAATTTCTCAAGATCAGAACAACCCTCTGACCCGAAATGAATTACAGTTAGGCTGGTAGGTGGGAAGACCTCCTCAAGAGTTAATGAGGGGATGAGGCAGACCACCCATCTGTAAGGCTTCCGGACCTGACCACGGATTGGGGATTCGAGCCACACACAATCTTGCTGAGGAAGGCAAGAAAGGAAGCGTGGTGGTGGACAGAGGGAGACCTGAGAAGAATGCAGAGATGAGAGCGGAAAATATAGGGTCCAAGGAGGGATTGAAAGCGAAAAGAAAGTTCTAATCACAGGGGATAGAGACTAAGTCAGGAGAAGGAGATTAACCTTCATCCTTATCTATTCCTGTATAAGGAGAATGAGAGTAACCTTCATCCCTAACTTTCATTGAGATGGAAGTGAGAGATTGAATCTCAAAGCATCGTGGCTTAAGCTCGGGTGTGGCCAATGATAAATCCATCGGGAGTGTCTAAGCCTATCGTTGGGTGGAAACGAGTACCCCTGTCAGCAATCACATCTCGCCTTATGGTTCTAATAAGTGTTTTTATGCCTTGTGCTTTGAATTGGAAATAATGAATTGCATGCTTGTATTTTATATGCCTAAAATGATCCCTGTACTGAATGATTAAGTTAGACGTATGCATTCGTTTCTTGAGAACTTTCATATCTACTTGATTTCCTTATGCGCTAGTTTAATGCCTCGGAAGACCTCCCAGAGAACTTCCTCACCGTCCTAGAGTCGCATGAGTACTTCCTGATTTGGTGGAGGTTGAAACCCATAATCATTGCGAGGACAGAGTCCCATAAGCTCAGGAGAGGTAGTACGTGTATGCATAGGCTCTCTGCGAGGTAAGCAGAGACTGAGAACCACTTAGGTTCTAGACTTGATGAAGGAGCGCAAGAGGTGTGGAGAATACCCTTCTAAATGTTAAGTCTAGGAGAAAGAGTGCAACGCTCTTAAGTCCTTCATAACTGAGGAAGCTCAGGAAGGATAGCGAGATTCAAGTATCGAAAGGGAATACCCTTTCATTTGGGAGATGAATGAATGAGATTCGTTTGGGAGGATCCAAGGTCTGTCATGACCGTTAGATTTGAATAAGGAGAGTAGGCGTTAATGCCTCGACTGCTTTAGTCTTCGCAAGTTTGCACATCGAGAGATTCGTGTGTTAGCGCAGTCAAGTCTTTCGAAATCCGATGACACGAAATAACCTGGACCGTAGATCTAAGGATCTATTGGGACCCTCCTTGACCATTGGATTTAGTGCTCCGAAATATCAACATTTCGGAAGTCTGGAATGTGGAGGAAGTTGTGACTTGGAGGTCGCAAGTCGCGAGATCCTGACATCAACGGAACCGTCCATCGGAAGGGACGCATGGCGAGAGATCAACGTTTTGCTGACTCGCAGGAGGAAAAATTCAAAGGGGAGAATAGTGAGAACTTGCAAGGCCCGAGTTCGTGATTTGACGGTGGTCATCAGATCCAGAGGAGCGCGAGCCGTTGATTTGGTGCTCCGAAATATCGATATTTTGGGAGTCAGGAGAATGAAGGTGAATCATATCAGGAATTTTTGATACGTGAAATTGCGACACGATCTGGACCGTCGGATCGGTAGAGTCGAGGTGACTCACACGCAAGGACTCAATATGCGATTTCACGATGCACCTTTCGATTAGGCTTGTGTTCACAGGTAATGGTTACATGGAGGAGGATAAAGGAGGAGCTAGCATCTGCCAGGCCCTTGTCAGGATTTCAAAGGTTGGGGAGAGTCGAGGTGACTCACATGTAGAATACCCGACATGCGAAGTCCCGAAACGCTTTTTGGGTAGGTAGGTAGTCACAGGGTGTGGTCGCATGAGAGAAACTTGTGTCTGGTGCTTATTCACGTAGGTTGAGTTTTAGAAGGAACTAATCTGGTCCATAGATAAGAAGGGCGCAAATTTGAATCGTTGATTTTGGACGTTATCGTCAAGATCATGAGATCGACGATCCCGTAGCTTTCTGGGGAAAGGAGCTACGAGGAGTTTAAGATGTTGAGGGTGGATCGCAATTCAAACCGTGGTTTTGTCAAGAGGACATGTGGAGGGGGTGAGAGCATTGTGGGCCCAAAAATAGTTTGACCCCAAACTGCTTGTGGTTGTTCCTGCAATCGTGTGGTCATAGCCAAGGTCACATCAAGAGAGGGGGCTTATCAAACAAAAGGAGCTAACGTCCAACACTCTGAGTTTTCGCCGCAGGGCGAAATTGAAGGTCGTGGGTGCCCTTAAACCTACACCAAGAGACCGAAAGGTTTTGTATTTAACTATAGAATGAGACCATCAAGGTCTCAAAGAATTGTTTGGCTTCATAATTGGAGATCGTTGACCAGGAAGTCGGACTGGTTCTCTGACCTTCCAAATTAGGAACCATGAATGGAGATTTTGTTCTTTAAGAAAAGTGAGAACTTTTATTCCTCGTCATGAGTGTGTTACATTTTCCTTATCTCCTCAGACAACAAATCTCCCACAACAATGTCATAATCAATGGCATCTGTTATGTTAAACCACACAGTTGTGACCAGATGATCCCAAGACTCACAAAACGAACACAGTAGCGTAACCACTTTGTCCTCATCTTCGAACTTTACTTCCATATTAGTTAATTGAAAAATCAGGGTATTGAATACATTCAAGTGATCAATGATTTTCGTACTTTCTTTCATTCGAAAGCTCTACAACTGCCTCTTCAAGAAGTTTTCTATTTGACAAGTTTTTTGTCATATACAGACTCTCCAATGTGGTTCATGAACCTATTGTTGTCATCTCTTCAGTGATGTTAGAAAACACCTCACTTGCGAGGCACAAACGAATAGTACCGAGGGCTCTTGCATCAAGATCCTCCCACGTCTTTCATGCTTGCCGGTTTATTTGACTTTCCAGCCAAGGCCTTTTGCAATTCTTGTTGCACAAGAAGATCTCGCATCTTGAGCTTCCATAGCACAAAGCTATTCTTACCACTGAACTTTTCCACCTCAAACTTGGAACTCTACATTTTCTCCATTAGCAGAAACAACCGTCCAAAAGAAAATTATAGCTTTTAATAAACCAGGCTCCTCGATCTAGCGACCAGATTCTCTTCTACTTCGCTCTCTGCTCCTTCAACTCTAAGCTCTGATACCACTTGTTAAGTAGTGCAAGAAAAACATAGCATATAACAGAGCATAAAATAAGCAAGATGAAACACGCATTAAACCAAGCACATCAATCATACACTTGACAGTGATTTATGTGAAAACCTAATGAGGGTAAAAAACATGGGCAATGATTATCGGTATTATTATCATTCAAGGGAGAATTGCAATAGCCTTCAGGCTTGCACTCACATTGTACTCACACCTCTATGGGTATGCTTGCATATATAACATCTATCACTCAGTTACACGAGCAGTTCATAGATAGATTGCATGCATGAGCATTAACATAGCTTATTTTATATAGTTTCAACAATTACTATGCCAGCGAATCACATTGGCTTGGTCAAGTCGGCGACAAAATTCCAGTGCGCTTCTAACATTCACTTTTTATTCAACGGACGCTACAGTATGGAGATTACTCATATAAATTTAAGTAGGGATTATGGTGCAGTAATCAACCCTTTCAAGTTATATATTTGCTGGATGAGATTAACCGTCTAGAAGCTTAGGACCGGTCAGTGGTCATGGTCTGCCTCATTGCTTTGGCAATGGTCAGGTCATACGAGACCACGTACTCGGAAGCCTCCCATCCAATTATAATTGAATTCAAATCAATTCAGCTCTCTCTACATTGAGATTGACTAGAAAACGAAGACTATTAAAACGAAAATGGTTTTGAACTATTCTAGTAACTACCCTTGGCTGTGAATCATGACGCACTAATCTCTTTTCCTTTGTAAATATGGGGACGGATCTGTATATATAGAGAGATATACAAAGAATATGTGTATATATAGAGAGATATATACAAAAAAATATGTGATAGTGCAGGAAAGGAGAGCCTTCTGTGTTTCACGCGCAGGAGAGATGACACTGTCCTTGTATATCGTCTTCATTCAGTTTAAGATGATAAAGAGTGAATGTATGAGAGCAGTGTCATCTCTCTGCGCACGAAACAGAGAGATTCTCATAGAATGACAGAATCCGGTAGTCTGTTTCCAGTTGTTTGGATTCTCATAGAATAACAGAATTTTCGTGGGCTGGAAATAGAATTGTTATGTTATTCTTATTCTTCAATCTCCGGCGTCACTGAGTAAAGGAAGTCAGCGTAGTTTTCATTTTGGCAGTGATTTTGATTTTGGTTTGCAGTGAATGGTATTGACGAATAAATGAAGGCAGGGGTGGTTGTGATTTTTTTTTATTTTTTTTATCACTGGCCTACTTGTGTGTCACGGGTCAGGTTGGAATTTCAAATCCGAACAGCCTCAAATCAGATCAGATGCTGTGACTGGTAATTTGCTCGTCAAATTTCATAGATTACTGTTTTTGGTTGTTGTAACCTCATAGAACTTCATTTTTATGGTAATTATCAATTGAGCTGCTCCTTAAGGCCGGGTAGTGATTAAAATCTATTATCATTTCTATGTAGTATTGTTTAGATTTTTTTGAATTACTATAATTTACTCAACACTTGTTATTTGTTTTGTTTTTAAAAATTAGTTAAGATTTATTTTCATTTTAAATTTATAAAAAGTATAACTGTTATATTTTTTTTGGTAGAAATTTCACTACATAAATTTGGTCCAAATTACTATTTTTTATTTTTTAAATTGCATTTATGAATGTATAAATGGATTCAGCCTGTTGAAAAACTTAAAGTTACTATTATATAGAATAACCACTCAAATTTACACATACAACAATTTCTGATCAAATTTCATTTCAGAGAAATAATGTTATTTTTATATAGAATTAACCACTCAAATTTACAGATACAACAATTTATAATCAAATTTCAGGCAAATATCCCTAAAAAATATCCTAAAAAAGAAAAATATCTTTTAAAAAAAAAACTTTAACATTTAAGCTACAACTTTATAAAATGTTGAGAAGGAATTAAGTTTTTTAAAACAAGAAGACTTAAAAAAGTTTGTATTTGTAGATATGTCCCTAAACCAGAGATTTACACTCAGGACATAATTCACTTTTAGGGGCAACAAGGAGGGATCAACCATCTGGAACCTAGTGTGGCGCAACAAAGCTTGGATCTAGACACACAGCTTTTGGGAAGTAAGGAATGGCAGAACAACCAGATTTTGGGAGGATGCTTGGCAACAGGAACCTAGAATGGAAAATCAGGGCAAGGAGGAACTCCAACAGAAGATGACCGTGCAAGGTAAAACCAGAGTCTACCACTACTGGAAACAAGAAACAGATCGCAACAGATGGAGAATCTGGGACACTCTCATTCCGCAAAATAGAGACCAGACCGCAACAAGCGTAAAAGAGGTGGAGGAGGAACTAGGGAGAAGGAAAATAACAGTCTCAAAAGAAGATGGCCAATTGAGATGGGGACAAAAAGACAGTGGGGAATTCAACTTGAAAGAAATTCGACACTACATCGAAGACCAAGAACAAGAAGACCCAACACAACAATGGGATAAACTTTGGAACAACCCCCAATGGCCAAAAATTAAAATTTTCAAGTGGTTAATACTCCACAACCGAATTCTAACTTGGGAAAACCTAAGGAAAAGGGGATTCATAGGTCCATCAAGATGCCACCTCTGTCAAGATAAGGAAGAAACAACGAACCACCTCCTCGATGAATGCATCTACACAACAGAGATATGGGACTAGGTGGCAGGTATCTTCTGACAGTCTAATAGGATCTGAGGTAACATCTGTGCAACTATCCATATCTCGAAAGAGAATTACAGCGAAATGAAAAGGTGAGCCTCTGTTGGACCCTCATTCTGGGGATGATCATATGGGAAATATGGAAAGAAAGGAACCGACACATCTTCATGAATGAAAGCCGTCCGGAAGGGAAACTCAAGGAAACAATAATCTCCCTGATAAGAGAAACGACGCAGAGCCGCAACTGTCAGACAGGAAGACGCAACTCATAGACCAGGACTCCTAAATTCTAGAATCTTTTCACCTGAAAGACGGATTCAACTGCAGCCAAGTAAGGCGGTTACTGCAACTCCCAGTAGGTGAGCGCAACTGGAAGCCCCCCCTAGCAGGATCCCTCAAGCTAAATTTCGACAGGGCATCAAAAGGTAACCTAGGAATGACAGAAATGGGAGGGGTAATCAGGGACAGTGATGGAACTATAATCTGGTTGTACATCGAGAGTCTGGGAAACCCAACCAACAATGCCACGAAATTCAGAGCCCTGGAGACCATCCTCGATATTCTAAGCCGTGAAAGGATGACAAACACCATCATGGAAGGTGATTCCATGTTGGTTATCGATACAGTTAAGAGACTCCAAAATGGCACTAGAGTGGGCAAAATTCAGAGGCACTAGCACTTGGCACACTCCTTGCAAAAAATCCAGTAGCATTTGCAGATGGAGAACACAGTGGAGTGGCGCTGGGTACGCAGGTCAACAAATGGACTGGTGGATAGAATCGCTAATGAGGGGGTCAACAAGGAAGGATCAGAACTTGACACTAGCTGGAGTAACATCTCAAATGGCCAGTTCAGAACAAACTACATCCAACTAGCGACAAAAGACCGTGATGACAGCTGAAGTATGGATGCCCACACCGAGGAAGGAGGCACAAGGATAACTGACGGGCACGAAGGAACCAGGAAAAGTCTAACTTCCCATCACTCAACCATGAGTTACAATGCAAACTCAGACCATACATAAAATGGGGGTACGACACCAAGGTCCTGTCAATAGGAATAAGTACAGGGGTTGTTCATGGGAAAGCAGAGAAGGTAATCAGCAGGTAGCAAAGGATGAAGGGAAATGGGTGTTACCATGGTTAAGTATGGATGCACCTCACCCAAGTACAAATACGGGGAGTGGCACAGTTGGTTGTACAATGTGCACAGACAAGGGTTGGTGCAAGGGTTACGGTCGGGTCATCACGAGCACACATACTGAGATAGAGAAAAATGACCGAAAGGTACACCTCTACAGGCAGACCATGATTGTTAGGACGAGCCCGCAGATGGGAAAATCCCATAAGAGAAGAAGCACCAGGAATAGCTACAGACAGGAGAAGAGAAACTGCAAAGGCTATCATAAAAACAAGGGAGGTGCAAATAGGAACAAGAGGAGAACCCAAGGCAAAAACTACCACAAACCAGTTGAGATGGTACATATATAGAGAGATATATACAAAGAATATGTGATAGTGTGGGAAAGGAGGAGAGCCTGCTGTGTTTCATGCACAGGAGAGATGACACTGTCCTTGTATATCATCTTCATTCAGTTTAAGATGATAAAGAGTGTATGTATGAGAGCAATGTCATCTCTCTGCGCACGAAACAGAGAGATTCTCATAGAATCACATAATCTATTAATTTGTTTCCAGTTGTTTGAGGCAAACTATACACTGCGTACCTCGAAATATAAATGTAAAATTTATTTATCATTTAATAATGTGATTTGATAATTCCTTCGTATTTAAAAAATTTAAAATTTATATTTTAATAAATTTGATAGAAAAGTTTAACTTTAATAAATTTTATTTTTTTATATAATAGATAATCTATTAACGGTCACCTACATAACAAACGAGTGCACGTGTTTATGTGAATAAATAAATACTTCCTCTGTTTTGAATGTTTTATCTATATTATGTATATGTTAAACGAGTACACGTGTTTATGTGAATAAATAAATATTTCCTCTGTTTTGAATGTATATCTATATAATGTTTCATGTATATATGTTTTATGCATGTATGGCTTTCATATACTTTTATTAATCACTCTCTAGTTGTGTCTTCTAAAGCACCTTTATCCATAGTACAATAAATAGTCAAATATCTATTATGCTCATGATTAAAGGAGTAGAATTGCACGTTTGGTGCTCATCAAAAGCATAACAATATGGTTTATTTACCACTCTCTAGTTGTGTCTTGTAAAACACCTTTGTCCATAGTCAAATATATATTATGCTGATGATTAAAGGAGTAGAATTGCACGTTTGGTGCTCATCAAAAACATAATAATATGGTTGTGAAGGGTATGCAGATGCGCTTACATTTGAGTTGGGCAGCTATTCAAAATTAAAAAAAATATATATATGTGTGTAAAATTGAGTTATTAAGTGATGAACAAAAATTGGTTTTCATTTTAATTTTATAAAATTATTATTTTGTATTGTTAAATGATATTTTATTTTGTTGGTGTAAATTTATTTTAATTTTAGATTTATGAAGTTTTAATAGAGATGAAAAACTTTTTAGAATGAAAAACTTGAAAAAAAAAATGACATTGTAAAATATTTGATATCTTTGGAGTCTTGATTGTATGTAGATTAGGGAGGTGCTCTACAACTCAGTATGGAGGAAATATTGTCACTTAAAGTACACTTAAAGTAACTTATGGAGGAGATGTTGGCATTGCCTATCAACAAAAATAAATAAATAAGTAGGTGCATATGTATGTCTAAAAAAATTAAACCAATGTAGATGCATCTTAAAAGTTGAGCTATCAAATACTTAGAGGGATCAATTAAATAATAAAAAATATATCTTAAGAAATTTGATACCTCTCACTAGTAAATCTAAAATTAAAATGAATTTAAAGAGATATAAATAAATAAAATGAATAATAATAATTTTATATTTTACATGTTTTAAAACATTTAATAAAATGAATAATCATATCATATAAATAAATTTATTAAAAATATTTTAAAACATGTAAAATATAAAATTATTATAAATTAATACATCTTTGAAATAAAATAAAAAGACATAAAAAAATGATAATGTGGCTTTATTAAAGACTTTGTATGCTTCTTCGATAAGCCATTTTGTATCTYTTTTACTTTCGACATTTCCTTAAGGATCATAACATAATATATGATACTCTCTTGTGACRTGACTGATATCRCAATCCTTTTCAGTGACTTGCAATCTTTTTCATCTTAAGTCTGTCAGGGGGTTTAATGAGAGAAAAAAGTGTGTTGGATGCATTATTTCTCGAAGTGTAAAGTTTTCTTTCAGTGTGTTGGATGCGTTTAATGAGACTGGTGTATTGTTGTTAACTAAAGGGAGCATTAGGTCCTTGCACATCCCAAGTAGGCTTCCACCTCTCTTGTCGCCTCTCCTTCTCACACTTGTGGCGCCTTCTTGAGTTATGGAGAGTAGTGTCACCCATCCCTCTCACACTTGTCACACTCCCTCTCTATGTGGTGCACCCTTCCTCATTGGGATCTTCACCCTTTGTGCTATAAAATCAAGCTACTCTCCCTCATTTAGCTAATGGGAGTTGGAGTATACCTTAACATTGTACTTGTAATTTGGATATCATTTTGGAATAAAGAAGACTTTGGAGGTCATATGGTGGCTAGCATTTTGTGTGGATGTTTGATGTTGGAATTTCATATATGAGGTAACCTTTACTTATTTTATTTGCATTTGATTTGTTATTGTTGGCCTTTGAAGGGGTGTTGTCACCTAGTAGAAAATATCTTATAAACTAGTTTGTTTTTTAGATCTTTTGTCTTTTTGCATACGCAACCAAAGATTTGCCTGCAAATTTTATTTAATCACATGTTATATATAATTCATGTGTAGGGAGCACCAATATTTAATGATTTTGTGCAAGTGTTTCTAAGCTTTACAAGTCTTCATCTTTAAAGAAGTGGTTGGAATTGCTTGTACCCTCCACAAGCTTCAAAGATTTTGAGAACGTTTTCCCTCAGATTATCACCAAAAGAACTCCATATCCCAAGGATTCCACTTATCAAGCTTCTTCTCTTTCTCTCCTCGAAATTTCAAATATTTCTTGGTTATTTCCAATTGCATCCAAGTATATTTAGCTTATAATTACAAATCAAACATAAATCTTTACTTGTGCATGCATGCATTGATAGATCTAGATTGTATCCTAAATCTACTATCATTTAGAGCTATATTTATCATTTGAAGTTCACTTTTAACAAAATTCTCTTTCCAATTTTTTAAAGGCTAAAAGGTAGTTGATTTTTAAGAGATTTATTTACAAATTTGGCAAAATTAGTGCCACTTTGTTTGTTGTCCTAAAAAATCAAACAAAACCACTAAGAATGTTTGTTTAGATATTTTTTTCTTGGTCTTTAACTCACTAACTTATCATAGGCTTTCTTGGGTAATTTTTGCCCAACTTCTAACATATTTTTTATAGGTTGTCCCAAAGTAATTTGGGGAATTTTACTCCATTATAACGCGTTGTTTTCTCAAGGTTATCGAACAAACAAGGGGAAAATATTCTCGTTTTCAAGGAATCAGACCTTCTGGGACCACATGAAGCACCTAACTTTCTTCCAACCCAAATTTATGTATCATTTGTTGTAGGTTTGCGGTATTGAATTATAAAGGACCAAAAACCTTGTTCCAGAAAACTCATTGTAACCAATAATAAAAGTGGGATAACCCTCTAGGCCTACAATCCCCCCAGGGACTAGGGGAATTGTATCTTTTTGTGGTGTGCTTATTGTATCTTATTTATTTTATTTCTGCAAACTTAAAACCAATATAAATAAACCCAAGCACCACAAAACTTTAGTTATATTTCAATTTCCAGTTTAGATTTAATTTTTGCAATTTCATTTCTACAATTTAAAATTTGGATAACAAACCATCCCCTCAACATCCTTTGTATGCTCTGGCCCTCTTGTGAGCTTTTTTTGACCTAAAGGTTGTTATAAAAACATGATCGTGGAGCAATAAAATAAAATAAATACAGAAATAAAACACAGAAGATACACAATACAATAGAAACACAGATATACGTGGTTCACCTAGTGTGGGATACGTCCACTAGAGAAATGGTTCGGTCCTTCCTTTTTATTATCTAGAAAAATGAAGTGGTACAACCTACAACACACTTATTTTAACTTATTCTTCTTTATCTAATAGTCTTCTCTTCTCATAATACAATATTCGTAATGACACACAACCACAATACAATTCCCTCATAAAAGAGGGTTTCCTTCTTGGGAAAAAAACCATAACATAACTTCTATCATCAGATATGCAATCTTATAATGAACGGTCCAGATTTTCTATGAAATTACAAGATACATTATAAGGGAAATTTTCCGTTGGGGGCTTCACCCTTGAACCTTCGTCAGGTGCCTGCTTTCCCCCTGATCCCCCTGCCAGGGGGATGAGCCCCCCAAACCCCTGAGGGGAGTAAATCCCCCTCTTTAACCCCCCCATGTAGAGGGGTGTACAATATTTTTGGGTGTACAGTCTTCATGGGGTATAAACACGGTTGGAAACAAAGACCTATGAATCAAGAAGATAAGCAGGCTCCACAACCAACAATATCCCACTTGGAGACTGATCACAACAACTCCACTATTGTTGTACCTGCTCGGCTATAATCTACCTTGGACCTGGAAAAAATTTCATCTTCACCTTCATGCTTGAATACCAACTTAAATTGAGCAGGAACTCAGTTTCCCCCTGGTTACTCCCTTTGTTAATATGTCTGTAGGATTCTGGCTAGTGTGTATCTTTTCCAACTTCAAATGTCCATCTTTGAAGACGGATCTTATGAAATGGTGCTTGAGTTGTATATTCTTATTCTTCGAATGGAAGATTGAGTTATGTGAAAGATCAATCGCACTCTCGTTGTCATAGTACAACTTGCTAGTCTCCTACTTCTTTCTCAATTCCTCCATAAACCTCTGTAACCAAATCATTTCTTTACTAGCCTTTGTAGCAACAACATACTCTTCTTCTGTTGTTGAAAGTGCAACAAGATTTTGCAGTTTCAAAATCCAACTTATTGTTGTCCCACCTAGAGTAAAAGCATACCCTATGGTGCTCCTCCTACTATCTTTATCACCTTCCATATCTAAATCAACATATTCCTGTAGAACAATGTCTGGACCTCCAAAACATAATGCATGAGTAGTAGTACCTTTCAAATACCTGATAATCCACTTTACTGCCTCCAAATTTTCTTTACCTAGATTGTTCATATACCTACTCACAACTCCCACTGCATGTGCAATATATGGTCTTGTGCAAACCATCACATACATCATGCTTCCAACTGTTGATGAATAAGGGACCCTGAACATGTATTTTATCTCCTCCTGTGTCTTGGGACACATTTCTTTGGTTAATTTGAAATGACTGGCCAAAGGTGTACTAAGTGGTTTTTCATTATGCATTCTAAACCTCTTCAACACCTTCTCTATGTACTCACCCTGAGACAATGTCGATTTGCAATTTTTCATGTCTCTTGTTATTCTCATACCAATGACTTTCTTTGCAGCACCCAAATCCTTCATCGTCAATGAATTAACTAATTTCTTCTTGAGAACATTTATATCCTGCATATTAGACCTTGCAACAAGCATGTCATATACATACAATAGCAAGGTAATATATCTTCCATTTTTTAGCCTTTTAAAATAAACACAATGATGAGAATGACATCTACTATAACCTTGTTCTGTCATAAACCTGTCAAACTTAAAATACCACTACCTTGGATATTTCTTTAGGCCATGCAATCTCTTATTCAAACTGCATACCAAATTTCCCTTCCCTTTGACCTCATACCCCTATGGTTTCTGCATATAAATCTCTTCCTCCAAATCCCCATGGAGAAAAATTGGTCTTACATCTAACTGTTCAAGAATATTCTATTGCCACAAGAATTAAAATAGTCATAATTGAAGTCATCTTAACAACATGAGAAAATATTTCATCAAAATCTATACCTTTCTTTTGTGCAAACCCCTTTACAACAAGTCTAGACTTGTATCGCTTTTGCCCTCCATCTTCTTCCTTCAAATTGTAAACCCATTTATTCTGCAATGCTCTTTTTCCTACAGGAAAATTGTTGATATTATGGTAGTTGCAAGAGGTATTAAACCTCCACTTGTAACCCTAAAAATACCAGAATATTACGAGAAGCAATAATAAACCCTAAATCATTAAACATAACCCTAGAAGACAAGTTGGATAAAGAAAATAATTAATATTTAGTTTTTATCCTCCAGAAAGAGAAGTCAGCCTAGAGAGCCAAGAAAGAGAAGTATAAATACAGGATGCCAGAGCTCATTTAGACACACACAACTCACAACTACAGAAATTTAGTAGGTGCGTAAGTCTGGAGAGTAGTTGAAACTACAACTACTGCAAATTGTGTTTTCAGTTTTAGGCTTGGACTTTCTCTTGGTTATGGTTTGGAATTTATTCTTGGTAATATATCTATCGAGAGTGATATGCTACCTTGATTGGATATTAGGCATAGGGTTTTCTTCCAGAATTATTATCTGTCAAGGTTAAGGAGCTCGGGGGTGGCTTCGACCTATGGTTGGGTGACAATATTGCTATATTTTCTATGGTGAAACAAATACACTTATTTTTATAACATGTTATGGGCCCACACTATCTTCATATTGCCTAACCGTTGGAAGATAGATTGGGAGGATTTTCTCAGTTACAGTTGAAGTTGCAGTCAAAGTTTTTGCTATGGCAATAAAACCCTGACCCTCTTGTTAAGGCACCTTAAGTGAAGAGATTGACCTAATTTTTGGATATCCTAGTGTTCCCTAACCTAGTGCACCTCCTGGTACACTAGGAAAGCTAATATGTCAAGTTTGATTTTTTGGTCAAAGTCAAAGGTTGACCAAGTCAAAGTATCCATGACTTACTCTATGAAGTCAAAAAACAAGTTAGAAGGGGATTCTAACTTCAGAGCATGGAAGACAAGGATTTACCTCATCCTTTCCAAGAATAAGGTATTGGATATCATGAAAGGAAAGATCGTGGAACCACAGTTTGAAGAAGGAAAAGAGAAGAAACCTCAAAACATTGTAGTTATGGAGAAGTTCAAGGACAATTACATCAATGATATGAGTATCATATTGGACTCTATAAAATACCACATGATACCCTACATCTCTCATCTTGACTCATCCAAGAAGATGTACGATGTCCTAACTAACCTCTTCTCAGTGAGAAACATTGGACAAGTAATGAGTCTGAAAAATGAACTCCATGTCATGAAAATGAATGATGATGGTAGCATAACATCATACCTTGTAAAAATATCTTAGTTAAGAGATCAACTACAAGCTATTGAAGAAATCATTTCAGAAAAGGAACTGGTGAATATAGTACTCAATGGTCTTCCCAAGACATGGGATGCATTTGCCACAAGCATGAACACAAGAAAGGAGTATCACAAAAGAAATACGATGATCAAGATTTCATAGCATAGTTCAAGAATTTCATAAATAAGAAATAAGAAAACAAATCAAGAAAAGGATATGTCAAAGATATAATGCTTGAATTATCGAAAACCATTTTCCTAAGTTAAAGAAAAGCAAGGAAACAGAGGAAGCAACATTTGTCGAAGAAAGGGAACCCTCAAAGAAAGCCAAGCAGGATAAAACATACTTCTTCTTCAAAATCAAGGTAACAATATTATTCATAGTTCTTGTACATACCATGTTTGCATAGTTCATGTACATATCATGCATATCTATTTCTTAGAAGAAAATATGGTTAGTGAAACAATACCTATGGAAGAATAAAAAGATAAGGATTTCTATGACAATGACTACAAGTCAAAAAATACACATGAAAAAGATGAAGTATGGTGACAATATTTGGTAAAAATTCCCATGGAAGTTATTATATAAGTAACAACTCCCAGATAAGTCGAAATCAGAATCAAACTTGAAGAGACCCAGAAGAAGTCAAAACAAAAAAAAGTTAGCAAGCAAGAGGAAACTAGAAAAAGACTTGTGACACTTTGCATAAAGCAATAAGGATGTAGACGAAAGCATGGACTCTCTTAGATGGAGGAGGTTGATTACAAAATTCCAAAAGAAGATCATGCATTCATTCATGAAGCAAGGATTAAGAGGGAGATAATCCTAAATGATATGATCCATTAAGGATTATGAAGTATCTCTCCATGTTCCCATTGAAAATAATAGCCATGATAAGAAACACGTGTTCAGTTTGACTTTAGAAAAAGTCTTCTTCGAAAATAAGACTTAAATTATCCTTGGTTGTCCATATACATCCATGATCCTACGATAAAAGGAAGAAGTTGGAATATTCAGGGCATGGAATCTATAGAAGACTCCATGGACCCAAGAGCTAAAGAGAAACATGAGGAAGAACATGAAGATTCCAAGAAATAAAGAAAAAGCCAGAACAACCAGTTATTATACCGAGAATCACAAAGACTACCATCTTGGTTTGAACCCACTAGAAGCAATCAAGTAGAATAAATGGAAGTTATGATAAAGAACAATGTATGTAATAAAATGTGAAAAAGACTTATGAATGGAATCATTGGTAGATTCAGAATTTCTTCCAAAATAAGGTAAAAAGACTATGACGACAACTCATTCCAGTAAACCAGATATACCTCCTATAGTATCCATGGTTTGGAATTTACATATAAAAGATTGTTCTTCCCAAATAAAGAAAATTGAGAAAGAAACTTATACCAGAAAGAGACCCATGTATGCAGGTATAAGAAGAGCTTGTATGGATTCAAACAACTTGATGCAGATTATCTTATATACAACATAAGTGTGGTGAAAACCTTCTATGACAGAAATAGTGTATCAGAATGGTTACTCAGAAGTCTGGGATGATGGATTCCTAATCCATGACAAACTCTCATGATGACATAAGAAGTGCTACTTGGATATGTTTCAGTTTGAGATTTTCCATGATGTCATGAGCTAGAAGGAAATATAGGTATTGAATTCAACCATGATATATTGTAATGATCAAAGCTATGCGAAGCCTTCCGAGAAAAACAATGTTCCCTGACATACCTAAGTACATTGAGATAAAGCATTATATTCTATGTGATCAAGTCTAGAAGAGAGAAGTGATTCTCCAATATATTTCCATCGATGAGTAGATAGAAGATATTTTGGTAAAGCCTCTATCCAAGATGAAACATTTTTGTACTTAAGAAACAAGATGGGGCTCGTGGAGACAACTTCCTTATTGAAAAAGGAAGAGATTACCCTGAGGTTAGGAGGGAGAACTCATATGTTATTGATTTATGGACAACCATTTTTCAGTTCGAAAAATGGTCCAGGATGAGCGGTTCCTTTCCAGTTTGGAAAGTGGTTTGAGATTTCTCACGGACAGGGATTTTCTAGTTCGAAAAATGGTCCAGATCAGACAGACATTTTTGTAATGAAAATGGTCTGATAGATTGTTGATGTACCATAGACAGTGATTCCCCTTCTGGCCAGTGTGGGGGAATGGTCTAAGAAAGTCATTCTTCTTAGCAGTCACTATGAGTAGTGGCCAAGAATAATGGTCTTCCTCGTCGGGAAGTCATTCTTTCGAAGTTCACATTTGTGAGCAGTTTTGAAGAATGGTTTGTTTTGGAGGTTGGTCCAGGATAGTCATTTCCATTAGGAAATGGTTTGGACAGTTATTCCCTAGGGAAGACTCATTCTCTTGAGGGTTCACTATGATCAGTGCCAGAGGAATGGCCCAGTTAGGTGAATGGTCCAGGTTAAAAAATCAGGGACAAACTTTTTCTAGGGAAGACTCATTCTTTCTATGTTGCACTATGATTAGTTCTGGAGGAATGGCCTAGTTAGGTGAATGGTCTAGGCTCATAAATCAGGGACAATTATTCTTCTATGCTTGAGAATAATAGTCCAGATAGCCGATGGCTGATGTTTTACCTTCTGAGGGAAGATTCTCTTCTACATCTCATAGATGTGAGTGGAAGAATGGCCCAGATGACTGAGTTTATATCATGATATTGTTTTATGCAGGTTGATATTAGATGATATGATTTTTGTGGAGACTGTATGTCTCTGGAAAGTAGTTGTATGCTATTGTGGTGGATGTTTTCCACTGGTTGTGACTATGCATCACTAATTAAGTACTTGTGTTCTACTTGGTATGGTTGTGTACCACTAGATATTAGTTGTGTACTACTATGGATAGACACAATTGTGTTATATTGAATTACATTGTTCTCATTTCCATGAAGACTATCAGTAGTCTTGAAAATTATCATCAGCTAGGTGGATAGTCAATGTACTAGTGGACAGACATTATCCATGTGGAAAATGGTCTAGAACATTTATTCTTCTATGAAGTATGTCTGGATTAGAAGAATATTCCTTGTATCCCATGGCATGGCTTCCAACATCTGTTGGAATAGTTATTCTTCTAGGACATATGTCCATATTGGAAGAATGGTTCTTGTATCACTCTGTGGAGTGAGTGACTTATTCAACATCATGCCTGATTACTTAGATGGAGTATGGCTTTGAGAGATGATACAGTTCATTCTATCAGATGATACTGATAGTGATGATGGTGCTCGTGATTTGATTATGAGATAGCATGTGTGGCTATGATGATGCTATCAATTGAATGGTATGTTTGTTCTCAAGACCATTACCTTTAAATACCTCCCTACATAGAAGGGAGTGTTGATATTATGGCAGTTGTGGGAGGTATTAAACCTCCACGTGTAACCCTAGAAAGACTAGAATATTTCAGGAAGCAAGAAGAAACCCTAAATCATTGAACATAACCCTAGAAGACAAGTGGGCTAAAGAAAATAATTAATATTGAGTTTTTAGCCTCCATAAATAGAAGTCGGCCCAGACAGCAAAGAAAGAGTAGTATAAATACAATATGTCGGAGCTCATTCGGACACACTCATCTCACAACTACATAAATCCAGTGTGCACTGCAGAAATTTAGTAAGTGCACAAGTTTGGATAGTAGTTGCAACTGCAGTTACTGCAACTTGTATTTTCAGTTTTAGGCTTGGACTTTCTCTTGGTTATAGTTTRGACTTTCTGCAGGTTACGCTAGCTCTGGAGAGTGATACACTACCTTGATTGGCTATTAGGCCTAGGGTTTTCTTCCATAATTATTCTCTGTCAAGGTTAAGGTGCCCAAGGGTGGCTTCAGACTATGGTTGGGTGACAATATTGTTATATTTTCTATGGTGAAACGAGCACACCTATTTTTCTAACACAACTAAACCAAATCCAAAGTCTAGTTATTTACCAAGGAATCCATTTCCTCTTTCATGCCTTTCTCACACTTCTTTTTAGTGTCTACATGCATTGCCTCTTCATAACATTTTGTTTCACCAGAATCAGTCAACAATAAATAATACAATTAAGGAGAGTATTGTTCAGGGGATCTACTTAACCTGGTAGATCTTCTAACAACACTTGCAAGAGTTTGAGGTACTTGTTTCTCCTATATTTGTACATTTTTATTTTTTGGTACCTTTGGAATTTATTTTTAAGCGATCTCATCAAGCACTATGTATTCTGGTTTTTCTTTTTCATGTTTCTTTTCCTGCAACTGATCTTTGTACATGACCTTCTCATTACATATGACATCTCTACTCCTAATGATTTTGTGGTTTTCATAATCCCATAAGCGATAACCAAAAGCATTAGCATTGTATCCAATAAAGGTACACTTCTTGTATTTTTCCTCAATCTTTGTTCTATTTTCTTTATCAATATGGAAAAATGCTTCACAATCGAAAGTCTTCAAAAATGAATATTTTACCTTTTTTACTTATCCATGCCTCCTTTGGAATGCCACCATCCAAAGAATATGGAGGTCCTATGTTTATTAATTAAAAAACAATATCTACAACATCTGCCCAGAACTGTAAGGGAAAACCAACATGCAATCTCATACTCCTTACACGCTCCATGATTGTCCTGTTCATCCTTTTTGACACACCATTTTCTTGTGGTGTTCCTGGAACTGTCTTCTCTCTACGAATCCCATGGTATGAACAATAATCATCAAACTCCTTGCTGCAATATTCACCTCCATTGTCTGATCTAAGACACTTCAAACTTTTTTCCTATCTCATTCTCAACCAAAGCTTTCCATTTCTTAAAAGTATCAAAAACATCAGATTTTTGTCAAATTCAATAAACCCAAGTTTTTCTAGTTTCGTCATCAATAAAATTAACATAAGAATGAGAGACACCAAGATATGATACCTGATCTAGTCCCCATACATATGTATTCCCAAGATCTAACCTTTCACTCTTCTTTTCTTTTCCGACTCTGAGAAATCTAACTCTCTTATGTTTTCCATAAACACAATGCTCACAGAAATCCAGATCAATTTGTTTAAGATCTGGAATTTTTTTTATTTTGTGAAGTATCTGCATCCCCTTCTCACTCATGTGTCCAAGCCTATGATGCCACAGTGTTGTATCCACTCCTGTAGAAGATAAAGAGATAGAAGAATCAATATTACCAGTACATAAATGCAATGGACCTACCTTCTCTCCTTTTGCTTTCACCAGTGATCCTTTGGTGACCATCCGCGCCTTATCTGTAAATATGTATATACAATCTTAAATTTCCAACTGCCCTATTAAAATTATATTTTTCCTTAGATCTGGAACATGTCTTACCTCTTTCAACAACCACTGGCTTCCATTCCTTTTCTCTATTTTTACCTTTCTCATTCCAACAATTTTACATGGTGCATCATCACCCAAATGAACCTGTCCAAAATCACCTTGAACATAATATAGAAAATGTTTCTTATGAGGTGTCGCATGAAATGAAGCCCATGAATCTACTACCCAAGACTCGGAAATATTATCTACAGAAATAATCAAAGCATCTTGTAACACATCACCTGCTACATTTGCTTCTTGATTTTTCTCTTGTTGTCCATCTCTTTGTTTCTTTGGATCTCTGCAGTCTTTCTTCCCACAATTCCAACACTCTATCTTTCCCAGTATGGATTTGGATCTTCCCTTCTAAGAATTTTTGCGGTTCCCTGAGCCCTTTTCTCTATCCTTTTGTCTTCCCCTTCTCTCCATGTAGAAAGACTGCATTAATTTCTATTTGATTCTCTTGCTCCTTTATCAATCTCTCGTTGTTAGCCTTGAAACTCTGTAACTTGGCCCTAAGGCTCCTTACAGTTTCAGCCAGATTTGGAGGGGTTTCCACCGCCCTCCTTTCGTCAGATTTTTCATCTCTATTGTGGGAGCCATCCCCCACTTCATGACATGTCACCATCCTTTAGTATTGGAGTTTTCCCGTGATTCACTGACTGCTCGAGTGTTTCCAAAATCACTTATTGTTAGCTAAAAAGTTATTATTTTATGAACAATACATGGCTCAATGTCTTAAACACATACACATAGTAGAAAATTTCATTCTTTTCTTTACTAACATTTTTAAATCAGACCTTTTAATAAAGAGGTAAGGTAGAGTGTCGTTCCTTTAAAAGTACTCTAAATAGAGTTTTTAAGTGACTCGTCCATGAGCCCAAGCAAGTCAAGTGTTGTAACCATGCTCTGATACCAATTTTTAACACACCCATGACAATGAACAAAAATTTTCGCTTTTCTTAAAGGAAAAAATCTCCATTCATGGTTCCTAATTTGGAAGGTCAGGGAACTAGTATGACTTCCTGGTCGACGATCTCCAATTTTGAAGACCAACAATTCTCTAAGACCTTGATGGTCTTGTTCTATAGTTAAATGCGAAACATTTCAGTCTCTTGGTGTAGGTTTAAGCGCACTCGCGACCTTCCATTTCTCCCTGCTGCAAAAACTCACAGTGTCAGGCGTTAGCTCCTTTTGTTTGATAAGCCCCGTCTCTTGATGTGACCTTGGCGATGACCACGAGATTGTGGAAATAGCCACAATCGGTTTGGGGTCAAACTGTTTTTGGGCCCGCAATGCTCTCACCCCCTCCTCGTGTCTTCTTGATGAAACCATGGTTTGAATTGCAGTCCGCCCTCAACATATTAAACTCCTCGTAGCTCCTTTCCCCACAAAGCTATGGGATCATCGATCTCATAATCTTGACGATAACGTCCAAAATCGACGATTCAAATCTGTGCCTTTCTTATCTATGGACCAGATTAGTTCCTTATGAAACTTGACCTGCATGAACAAGCACCAGACGCAAGTTTATCTCACATGGCCAGGGGATGTGACCACCCTCATACCCAAAAGGTGTTTCAGGACTTCACATGTCAGGTATTCTACATGTGATTCACCCTGACTCTTCCCAACCTCTGAAATCCCGACAGGGGCCTAGCACATGCTACCTCCTCTTTTATCCTCCTCCACGTGACCATTACCTGTGAACACGAGCCTAATCGAAAGGCACATCGTGAAATCATGTATCGGGTCCTTGCATATGAGTCACATCAACTCTCCCAATCCAACGGTCCAGATCATGTCACAATTTTTCATATCAGAAACTCTCAATATGATTCACCTCCGTTCTCCTGACACCCGAAATACTAATATTTCAGAGCACCAAATCAATGGCTCACACTCCTCTGGATATGACGGCCATTGTCAAATTGCGAACTTGGGCCTCATGAGTTCTGACTATTCTCCCCTTTGAAATTTTCCTCCTGTGAGTCAACGAAACACTGATCTCTCGCCATGCATCGCTTTCGATGGACGGTTCCGATGATGTCAGAATCTCGCGACTTGTGACCTCCAAGTCACAACTTCCTCCACATTCCCGACTTTCGAAATGCCAATATTTCGGAGCACCAAATCCAACGGTCAAGGAGGATCCCGATAGATCCTTAGATCTATGGTCCAGGTTATTTTGTGTCATTGGATTTCGAAAGAATGAAATGTGCTAACACGTGAATCTCCCGATGTGCGAACTTGCGAAGACTGAAGTGGTAGAGGTGTTAATGCCTGCTCTCCTTCTTCAAATCTAACGGTCATGACAGACCTTGGATCCTCCCAAACAAATCTCATCCATTCATCTCCCAAATGAAAGGGTATTCCCTTTCGATACTTGAGTCTTTCTATCCTTCCTGAGATTCATCAGTTATGAAGGAATTAAGAGTGCTGCACTCTTTCTCTTGGACTTAACACTTAGAAGGGTCTTCTGAACACCTCTTGCACTCCTTCATCAAGTCTTTAACCTAAGTGGTTATCGGTCTCTTCTTACCTTGCAGAGAGCCTATGCATACACATACTACCTCTCTTGAGCTTATGGGACTCTGTCCTCACAGTGATTACGGGGTTCAACCTCTGCCAAATCAGGAAGTACTCACGTGACTCTAGGATAGTGACGAAGTTCTCTCGGAGGTGCTTCCAAGGGATTAAACTAGCACATAAGGAAATCAAGAAGATATGAAAGTTCTCAAGTAACAAATTTGTACTTCTAACTTAATCATTCAGTGCAGGGATCATTTTAGGCATATAAAATACAAGCATGCAATTCATTATTTCCAATTCAAGGCATAAGACATAAAAACACTTATTAGAACCATAAGGCACAATGTGACTGCTGAGAGGGGTGCTCATTTCCACCCAACTATAGGCTCAGCCACTCTCAATGTATTTATCACTGGCCACCCCCGAGCTTAGGCCACGAAGCTTTGAGATTCAATCTCTCACTTCCAACTCAACGAAAGTTAGGGACGAAGGTTACTCTCCTTATCCTTATATAGGATTAGACGAGGACAAAGGTTACTCTCATTTTCCTGACTTAGTCTCTATCCACTGTGATCAAAGCTCACTTTTCTCTTTCAATCCCTCCTCAAACCCGAGAGTTTCCGCTCTCGTCTCTGCATTCTTCGCAGGTCTCCCTCTGTCCACCAAATCGCTTCCTTTCTTTCCTTCCTCAACAATATTGCATCTGGCTCGAATCCCTAGTCCGTGGTTAGGTTCAGAACCCTTACAGATGGGTGGTCTGCCCCATCCCCTCATTAACTCTTGAGGAGGTATTTCCACCTACCAACCTGACTGTAATTCATTTTGGTTCAGAGGGTTGTTCTGATATTGAGCATTTAAAACCAACATAATATTGGTTTGATGGAAGTTAATGCAACCATTCTGGGACCCCTCCACCACCTTTTCATTAGCAATCATGGTCTTTCTTATCACATTTCCTTCTCAGCAGTTATGAAACTTGTTTCCATTATGCATTAAAATAACATGATTTACATTCATCGACCTTCTACACAAGGTCCATCAAATCAAACATTCACACTTTTAAGTTTCCCATAGTTCCTCGGCCCATATAGTTATATTTACAAACTGGGGGAAATAGAGTGTTACAGAAAACATCAGGTAAAGAAACCTCAACAATAGAAGCAATGGTGGTCAGAGGTCAATCTACAGAAGGAGGGAAAAATGAGAAAGTTATAGCCAGGTCTAAGTCAAAAGATAGTAAGGGTCAGGAAAAATGTTGGTTTTGTGGCCAATCTGGGCATCCTAAGAAGGATTGTTGGAAAAGACAAAAACCATCCAAAGAGGACTCCACAAAAGAAGCAAATACAACTACAAGTATGGTTGATGAAGTTTTGTCTATCTGTTGTGTCACTCCACTTGTGTTCGCATAGAAGGTGCAGGGCGGTGATGGTTGAGACACAATGAAATAATAATAATAATAATAATAAAATTGTATTTACTTTGGAGTTGTAGAAATTATTGATTGCATGTAAATGGGCATATGTCTATAAGACCTGGATAGGAATGCATACCCCTAGTTTATTAGGTCACCTATGAAAAGTCTAGACATAGATTTAGGTAGATTGAATATGTGGAGGGGCATGTATGTTGGGTTAACCTTGACTCGATGAAAGAGTTAATGAGTTGAATTTGTTTTTAGGTCAAAGAAGGTGGTTTTTCGAGTCCATGTGTTTTGGGTATCCC
>SNQJ01S0030483.1:39091-58185 GCA_010110895.2 Picea sitchensis | reverse complement strand
ATTAGTGCGTCATGATTCACAGCCAAGGGTAGTTACTAGAATAGTTCAAAACCATTTTCGTTTTAATAGTCTTCGTTTTCTAGTCAATCTCAATGTAGAGAGAGCTGAATTGATTTGAATTCAATTATAATTGGATGGGAGGCTTCCGAGTACGTGGTCTCGTATGACCTGACCATTGCCAAAGCAATGAGGCAGACCATGACCACTGACCGGTCCTAAGCTTCTAGACGGTTAATCTCATCCAGCAAATATATAACTTGAAAGGGTTGATTACTGCACCATAATCCCTACTTAAATTTATACGAGTAATCTCCATACTGTAGCGTCCGTTGAATAAAAAGTGAATGTTAGAAGCGCACGGAATTTTGTCGCCGACTTGACCAAGCCAATGTGATTCGCTGGCATAGTCATTGTTGAAACTATATAAAATAAGCTATGTTAATGCTCATGCATGCAATCTATTTATGAATTGCTCGTGTAACTGAGTGATAGATGTTATATATGCAAGCATACCCATAGAGGTGTGAGTACAATGTGAGTGCAAGCCTGTGAAAGGAGCAGAGAGTACAGTGTGTGAGGAGAGGATGATTGTATGCTTATGAAGGCTATTGCAATTCTCCCTTGAATGATAATAATACCGATAATCATTGCCCATGTTTTTTTCCCTCATTAGGTTTTCACATAAATGACTGTCAAGTGTATGATTGATGTGCTTGGTTTAATGCGTGTTTGATCTTGCTTATTTTATGCTCTGTTATATGCTATGTTTTTCTTGCACTACTTAACAAGTGGTATCAGAGCTTAGAGTTGAAGGAGCAGAGAGCAAAGTAGAAGAGAATCTGGTCGCTAGATCGAGGAGCCTGGTTTATTAAAAGCTGTAATTTTCTTTTAGACGGTTGTTTCTGCTAATGGAGAAAATGCAGAGTTCCAAGTTTGAGGTGGAAAAGTTCAGTGGTAAGAATAGCTTTGTGCTATGGAAGCTCAAGATGCAAGATCTTCTTGTGCAACAAGAATTGCAAAAGGCCTTGGCTGGAAAGTCAAAGAAACCGGCAAGCATGAAAGACGAGGACTGGGAGGATCTGGATGTAAGAGCCCTCAGTACTATTTGTTTGTGCCTCGCAAGTGAGGTGTTTTTTAACATCACTGAAGAGATGACAACAACAGGTTCATGGACCAAATTGGAGAGTCTGTATATGACAAAAAACTTGTCAAATAGAAAACTTCTTGAAGAGGCAGTTGTAGAGCTTTCGGATGAAAGAAAGTATGAAATCATTGATCACTTGAATGTATTCAATACCCTGATTTTTCAATTAACTAATATGGAAGTAAAGTTCAAAGATCAGGACAAAGTGGTTATGCTATTGTGTTCGTTTCGTGAGTCTTGGGATCATCTGGTCACAACTGTGTGGTTTAACATAACAGATGTCATTGATTATGACATTGTTGTGGGAGATTTGTTGTCTGAGGAGGTAAGGAAAATGTAACACACTCATGACGAGGAATAAAAATTCTCACTTTTCTTAAAGGACAAAATCTCCATTCATGGTTCCTAATTTGGAAGGTCAGGGAAACAGTCCGACTTCCTGGTCAAGGATTTCCAATTATGACGCCAAACAATTCTTTGAGACCTTGATGGTCTCATTCTATAGTTAAACGTAGAACCTTTTGGTCTCTTGGTGCAGGTTTAAGGGAACCCACGACCTTCCATTTCGCCCTACTGTGAAAACTCAGAGTGTTGGATGTTAGTTCCTTTTGTTTGATAAGCCCCCTCTCTTGATGTGACCTTGGCGATGACCACGTGATTGTAGGTACAACCACAAGCGGTTTGGGGTCAAACTGTTTTTGGGCCCGCAATGCTCTCACCCCCTCCACGTGTCCTCTTGACGAAACCACGGTTTGAATTGTGATCCGCCCTCAACATCTTAAACTCCTTGTAGCTCCTTTCCCCACAAAGCTACGAGATCGTCGATCTCACGATCTTGACGATAACGTCCAAAATCAATCATTCAAATCTGCTCCCTTCTTATCTACGGACCAGATTAGTTCCTTCTAAAACTTGACCTGTGCGAATAAGCACCAAACGCAAGTTTCTCTCATGCGGCCACAGCCTGTGACTACCTGCCTACCCAAAAAGCGTTTCGGGACTTCGCATATCGAGTATTCTACATGTGAGTCACCCCGACTCTCCCCAACCTCTGAAATCCCGACAAGGGCCTAGCAGATGCTAGCTCCTCCTTTATCCTCCTCCATGTAACCATTACTTGTGAACACAAGCCTAATCGAAAGGTGTGTCGTGAAATCGCATATCGAGTCCTTGCGTGTGAGTCACCTCGACTCTACCGATTCGACGGTCCAGATCGTGTCGCAATTTCGTGTATCGAAAATTCCCGATATGATTCACCTTCATTCTCTCAACTCCCAAAATATCGATATTTCGGAGCACCAAATCAATGGCTCGTGCTCCTCTGGATCTGACAACCACTGTCAAATCACGAAATCGGGCCTTGCAAGTTCTCACTATTCTCCCCTTTGACTTTTTCCTCCTGCGAGTCAGCAAAACGCTGATCTCTCACCATGCATCCCTTCCGATGGACGGTTCTGATGATATCGGGATCTTGCGATTTGCGACCTCCAAGTCACAACTTCCTCCACATTCCAGACTTCTGAAATGTCAATATTTCGAAGCAATAAATCCAACGGTCAAGGAGGGTCCCAATAGATCCTTAGATCTACGGTCCAGGTTATTTCATGTCACCGGATTTCAGAAGACTTGACCACGCTAACACACGAATCTCTCAATGTGCAAACTTGCAAAGACTGAAGTGGTCGAGGCATTAACGCATGCTCTCCTTCTTCAAATATAATGGTCATGACAGACCTTGGATCCTCCCGAACGAATCTCATCCATTCATCTCCCAAACGAAAGGGTATTCCCTTTCGATACTTGAATCTCGTTATCCTTCCTGAGCTTCCTCAGTTATGAAGGGCTTAAGAGCGTTGCACTCTTTCTCCTGGACTTAACATTTAGAAGGGTATTCTCCACACCTCTTGCGCTCCTTCATCAAGTCTAGAACCTAAGTGGTTCTCGGTCTTTGCTTACCTCACAGACAGCCTATGCATACATGTACTACCTCTCCTGAGCTTATGGGACTCTGTCCTCGCAGTGATTGCGGGTTTCAACCTCTGCCAAATCAGAAAGTACTCATGCAACTCTAGGACGATGAGGAAGTTCTCTGGGAGGTCTTTCGAGGCATTAAACTAGCGCATAAGGAAATAAAGTAGATATGAAAGTTCTCAAGAAACGAATGCATACTTCTAACTTAATCATTCAGTACAGGGATCATTTTAGGCATATAAAATACAAGCATGCAATTCATTATTTCCAATTCAAAGAACAAAGCATAAAAACACTTATTAGAACCATAAGGCATGATGCGACTACTGATAGGGGTACTCGTTTCCACCCAACGATAGGCTCATACATTCCCGATGGATTTATCACTGGCCACACCCAAGCTTAAGCCACGATGCTTTGAGATTCAATCTCTCACTTCCATCTCAATGAAAGTTAGGGATGAAGGTTACTCTCCTTCTCCTTATACAGGAATAGACAAGGATGAAGGTTAATCTCCTTCTCTTGACTTAGTCTCTATCCCATGTGATTAGAACTTTCTTTTCGCTTTCAATCCCTCCCTGGACCCTATATTTTCCACTCTCATCTCTACATTCTTCTCAGGTCTCCCTTTGTCCACCACCACACTTTCTTTCTTGCCTTCCTCAGCAAGATTGTGTGTGGCTCGAATCCCCAGTCCGTGGTCAGGTCTGGAAGACTTACAGATGGGTGGTCTACCCCATCCCCTCATTAACTCTTGAGGAGGTCTTCGCACCTACCAACCTAACTGTAATTCATTTTGAGTCAGAGGGTTGTTCTGATCTTGAGAAATTAAAAACAGTATAGTACTGGTTCGGTGGAGCTTAACGCAACCATTCTGGGTCCCCTCCACCACATTTTCATTAGCAATCGTGGTCTTTCTTAGCACATACCCTGCTTAGTAGTTATGCAACACATTTCCATTATCCATTAAAATAACAGGATTTACATTCATCGACTTTCTACACAAGGTCCATCAAATCAAACATTCACACTTTTAAGTTTTCCATCATTCGTCGACCCATATAGTTATATTTACAGAATGGGGGAAACAGGGTGTCACAATTCCCTCCCCCTTAAAGGAATCATCGTCCTCAATGTTCTATCTATCAACATGATATGTATGTACAAAAGTAAACAAAATCGGATACGCCTGTCTCATGGCATCTTCCATTTCCCACATAGACTCATCTGGGCAAAAGTGTTTCCATTGCACCTTGACCTGTGCAATGGTTCGGTTCCTAAGTGAGGTTTCCTTTCTATCTAATATGCATTGGGGTTCTAGTAGGAATTCTCCCTCTGGCTCCACCTGGATCACAGACCAGTCAATTATATGATTAACATCATGTACATATTTCTTCAGTAATGAAACATGAAAAACATTATGTGCCTTTACTGTGGGAGGAATTGTTATCCTATAGGCTAGAGGCCCCACTCTATATAAGACTTCAAAGTGTCCACAATACCGAGGTGCCAACTTGGCACAGACTCCCATTATCGGGGAAATCTTCCCGGGTCTAACTCTGAGATAGACATGGTCTCTGGTCTTGAAATCTTTGGGAGTTATCTTTTTGTTGGCATAACTTTTATGTCTATCCTGAGCAATCTTCAGATTTTGTCTTATCTGAACTACTTGTTGTTCCATTTCTTTCAGCATGTCGGGTCCTATTGTAATTATGTCCACTAGATTGCTCCAGTTGATTGGAATCTTGCACTATCTACCATAGAGGACTTCAAAAGGGCTCATCTTCAAGGATTCTTGACAACCATTGTTGTAGGAAAACTCTACCAATGGTAGGTAGTCTTCTCACTTCTTAGGCTGATGTATTACATGCATCCTTAGCATGTCTTCTACTATTTGGTTCACTCTTTTTGTCTGTCCATTTGTTTGGGGGAGATAAGTTGTGTTGAATAACAATTTTGTCTCCAAACTGGCCATTAGGGATTTCCAAAAGTTTGAAGTAAACTTGGTATCTCGATCAGATACAATTTCCTTGGGAATGCCATGCAGTCTAAATATCTCCCTCATGAAGATGCTGGCAATATCTATGGCCTTACAAGTTGATTTGACAGGAATGAAATGAGCAGACTTACTCAGTTTGTCCACCACGACCATGACGACATCATTTTGCTTGGTCGACTTTGGTAATCCGATGATGAAATCCATGGATATGGTTTCCCATTTCCATTCTGGGATCGGTAGGGGTTGTAATAATCCTGCTGGATGCCGATGCTTTGCCTTAACTTGCTATCATTTTAGGCACTTAGCTAGATAGTTAGCTATGTCTTTCTTCAACCCAGGCCAACACAATTGTTTCCTAGTGGCCGTGATCATCTTTTGATATCCTGGGTGACCAATATATGGTTTCTTATGTAGTTCATCCATTATGAACCTCTTCAAGTCGTCACAATTGGGAATATACAATATGTTTCTTTAAGTCGGTAGCCCTCCCTCGAGCATCTGGTAGCCTTCATACTTTAGCCCTATAGTCTCTTGTCTTAGGTATGAGGTCACGGTCTTGAAAAATGCATCTGTCTCTTGTGCATTACTGATTCTTTCCCTGACATGCATTTCATAGGTGCTTACTGATGCCAAATGAATTGTTTTATACTTTTTCTAAGGGCATCAACAAACCTATTTTCCTTTCCTTTGATGTGTTTGATTTCGAAATCAAAATCACTAAGAAGAGTCATCTACCTAGCTTGCCTGGAATTGAGCTTTGGTTGATCAAACAGGTGCCTCAATCCACAATGGTCTATCATAAGCACAAATGTCCTTCCCAAGAGGTAGTGCCTCCACATTTTTAAAGCATGTACTATGGAAACTAATTCTAGGTCATGGGTCACATAATTGATTTCATGCTTATTTAATTTCCTGGACGTGTAGCTAATTACACGTCCCTCTTGCGTAAGGACTCCTCTGAGTCCTTCCTTACAGGCATCTGTACACACAAGGAAATCAATATTCGAGTCTGCAATCTTTAGCATGGGTGCATGGGTCAAGAGGTATTTCAATTACTAAAATCTTTCTCCACATTTTGATGTCCAAATAAATTTGATCCCCTTTTTATGAACGACAGTGATTGGACATCCAATCTTGGAAAATCCATTTATGAACCTTCTATAATATCTTGCTAAGCCCATGAAGGACCTAATATTGGATACATATTTCGGGGTAGGCCATTCCATAATGGATCTAATCTTATCGAGGTCTACTTCCACCCCTTCCTTAGATATAACATGGCCTAAGTAATGGACTTGCTTCTGAAAGAAATCACACTTGCTAAACTTAGCGTAGAGTTGATTCTCTCTTACTACTTGAAGTACAAGTCTAAGATCTTCTTCGTGATCCTCCCTGTTCTTGGAGTAGATTAGGATATCATCAATGAAAACCAACACAAATTTGTCTACAAAATTTTTGTGTACATTATTCATCAAGCACATAAAAGTGGCAGGGGCATTGGTTAACCCAAACAACACCACCATGAATTCATAGTGACCATACCTCATCTCAAAGGATGATTTGTGGATGTCTTTATCCTTAATCCGAACTTGATGGTAGCTATACCTTAGGTCGATCTTCAAAAATATGAATGCACCTCCCAATTGGTTGAACATGTCATCGATTCTTGGTAAGGGGTACTTGTTCTTTATGGTTTCCTTATTGAGTTTTCTATAATCTATGCACAGTCGAAGTGTGCCATCTTTCCTTTTCACAAATAGGACGAGCACTCCCCATGTAGATACACTGGGTGGGATGTAGCCTTTGTCCATCATCTCCTTTAGTTGTAGCTTGAGCTCAACCAACTTTGGTGTGCTCATTATGTATGGTGTTCTATATGCGGGTACCACTCCCAGTGTAAGTTCTATCATGAAGTCAATATCCCTTCTCGAAGGTAGACCTAGTACTTCTTTTGGGAATACATCCTTGTATTATTTTAATAAGGGGTGGTCCTATAGGTTTGGTTTGTCATCCTCAACAGATCCCAACACCTGTATTGCATATAAGGAACACCCTTTTCTAAAATACTTCTTCATTTGAAGGGCCCATATTTGTCTTACTGAGACAGGCTTCTGAATCCATTGGAGGGTCATCTTTCTCCCTTATTCGTTTACACATTCTAAAGTTTTATGATAACAGACCATTTTAGTTTTATAAGAAGTCAACCAATCCATACCAATCAACAGGTCATAAGATCCTAGAGGAAGTATGTTAAGGGTTGCTCGAGTGGGCAATCCACCAATGATGAATTGGCAGGATGGTATGGCCTCTGCCACCTTTCTTTTGGTCCCAGTGGCTAGTTNTTCTCCCTTCTTCGTTTACACATTCTAAAGTTTTATGATAACAATCCATTTTAGTTTTATACGCAACCAACCAGTCCATACCATTCAACATGTCATAAGATCCCAGGGGAAGTATGTTAAGGGTCGCTCAGGTGGGCAATCCACCCATGATGAATTGGCAGGTTGGTATGGCCTCTGCCACCTTTCTTTTGGTCCCAGTGGCTAGTTGTACCAACCATGGTTTAACATGTCTAATTGGTTGCAGTTTACACTTATTGGCAGTCTGAGGGGATACATAACTCAAATTAGAACTTGGGTCAATTAAAATAGAAATTGGATGGTTGGCAATCATACCTTCTAGCTCTACTACTGAAGCTTGGTGGTTAGCTTGATTATTTTCCAAGGCTGCATAGATTTGTGGCATGCTCCTAGCCACATCATTGACAGTGGTAACTTCTTGGATATTGTAGACCCCCTTATTGTTTTGTTTTCTGTGCGGGTAGTCCCTCAATCTATGATTTTCTCCACAACCCCAACATTTTAAGGGTTCCTTCTTTAGGTTATCGGTCTTTGTTGGGACTGTTTGAAAGGGTTTATTTCTACTTTGAGAGGGGAAATTTTTCTGATATACACTTCTAGCAGGAAGGTTCCCCCTAGAATCTTTTGCAGAGTATTTAAGTCTTGAGGAGTTAAACCTTTTTTTCTGGAATCTTGCACTACTCTTCTTCTTCCAGTCCTCGTGAGGTCTTTTCTTGCTCTTTTCTGTGGACTTCTATTATTGCATTTTCGAAGGCTTGTTGTTCTGACTCTTCCTCATCTACTTCATTTTATGAAAGAAGAACAAGTTCTTGTTCTTCTTCAGTGAGAAAAATGGAATCGTTGTCATTAACCCCCATAAGATTTATGTGAATTTCATCTAATCCTTCAATTATCTCTTTCCCTTCATCAACATAGTTTTCTTGAAGAGGTGGCCTAATCTGTTGATCATGACCTCTCTGTTCCCTTTGGTCTCTGGGCTCTCTTTTTCTGATCTAGGGATCATTTCTTCTGAAATTGGGATTTTGAATTTGAGGACCAAGCTAATCCTCTCTAGGTGGGTTTCTATCACCTATTTATAGTATTTCCATCATTCTCTCCATGGTTCTAACTAAAGAATCAATTTTGGCATCTGAAGTAGAAGTGGAAGGTTCTTCTTTAATTGTAACTCTCCTTTTAGTTCTTTGTTTGGCTCTCCTAGCCAACAAATTTTCTTCAACAATTAAAACACTCTTTTGCATATCTTCTAGAGTTGCAGAGTGTCTTTCTCTTAATTGGTATAACATATCACCATCGAATCCATTAGGGAGCTTGATCAAGGGCAGGCCTTGAGGATGTTTGATATCAACAGGAATTGAATTATAAATATTATTAAAATGAGTGCAATAGTCTTGTATAGTTTCCCCCTGGTTTCTTCTGATATTTTCGTATTCAAATAAAATTTTGAGAGGGTTTTTCTTTACCTCCCATCTATTGAAAAAATATCGATGAAAATCAACAATATCAACAATGCTAGAAACAGGTAATGCTTTGAACCATTTCTTGGCATCACCAGTTAAACTGTGTGCAAAGAGTCTCATTTGAACATCTGCCTCATCAACTTCCTATAAATGAAAAAAGTCATTCATTTTATCCACATGTTGTTGTGCATTAAGGGTTCCAATGCCATCAAACTAGGGAATCCTAGTTTGATAGTCCTGGGGCATGTTATATAAGGGAGAAGACAACACCAAGGGATCATATCTTGCTACCATGATTGGTGGAGGAGTTTGAATGAACACCTATACAATTGGTGGAGAAGTAACAAAGGATGTGGAAGAAGCATGGATGGAAGGTATAGAATGGGTTATTTGAGGAATGACAGAAGTTGCAGCAATAGAATGTGCAGAAATCTCAACCGACTATTGGAAATGGGCTTTATACAAATCTTGGTCAATATTTGATGCTAGATGTTGTAGTTTCACAAACTCTTGTAGGTTTTGTTGATAAAAATATATATCGGGAGAGAGTTTTTCAGTGGTTCTGGGATGGAGGATGGTTTCATCTAGTACTATTTCATTCACAAAACTATTAGATTTGGTTCTAAAGAGGCTATGTTCAAAAGGTAGGTGAAACTCGAGGTCCTAGATTATGACAAGCTTCTCTGGTAGAGAAGTGGCCCTATCAAGAGGACTGCTACTCCCTTAAACTTCTACTGTGTTTCTTTTTCTAAATAATTTTTCTAGATTATCTACTATTGTTACAGGTTCTGGATTAGGGTGAGATCTGGTGTGAATTCATTTTGGAGCCAAAACTTAAACTTTAAGAAGTATATTTTAATATGTACAAATTTCAAAAACCTATGAAAATTTATCTCTTGAAAGTTAGATCTTTAATTGTTCAGAAATAAAGTTTCCTAGGGGAGACAATTCAAAAAGTTGGAAAATTTGTTCGATTCCTTAGTATGTTCTCCACTATGTTAGTACTCTGTAATTCCCAGAGGTTGTCAAGGGTAGAATAAATTGATAGAGGTAACTAACAAAAACTACTTTTGAAACAGGGATCTATCCCTGCTAGTTTTATAAAGGGATCTCTCTATATGATTTAGATTTGTTTGGGTTTTAGATATTAGTTTAATTAAAATAGTCTGAGTTTGTTTGTTTGTTTATAAAGGTTAGCTGAAGAGATGCATTAAACTTCCATTGGGATATGGGGTCTGTATTAAATATTAGAATAAGAGGAACCTTTTATGCGGTGCTTTCACAGGGCAAGATAGGGAGACTGGTGTATCTGTTAAGATTAAATAAGGTGGAATAGATAGAAAAACATGTGAGAGTCTGTTGAGTAAAGAAACAATCAAGAATTTCTCTACTTAACTTCAAATGAAAAACACATAGACCATTAAAAGATGAAAACAGAGTGCACCAGACCAATTATATTCTTTAACTTCCTTTTAATGATTAGAAACTAAAATCATAATGATCACAAAGAAAAGTAAAACATTTTAACAGAGAAATATAAACATCACCAATCGATCAAACACAAGAATCCTGTGAATAGCCTTTTTATTACTGGTCGATCCTTTTTGAAAACATTACACAAATAGATCCTTGGGTGAAAAAATCAAACCTCAATACTTCGAAGAGATAAGTATTTATACAATAGTTACATCTGATCATGTCATTAATGAATAGGATATTGTGGAGAAAAAATCTAACTAACTAGATTACAAGTTATAAAATAATAGGAATGTTGATAATCTATTTGAATCATTGGTGTTGATTCTATGGGAAGTAGTTGATGATTCATCACTTTGACTTGATTATCTTCTTCATTATGACTCAAAAATCTACATCACTTTTACTCAAGTAAAGAACATAGGTCGTCCCATCTCTTTTAACCAGGGATGGAAACCTTGAGTAACTTCCTGTATATTTCGTCCATCTCAATGTACCTGGAAAAAGTAGGCTTTGTAATAAAAATATATTTTATCTCATGTTGGATGCTCAGGTCCAAATGTAATGTTTCTAAGAAATACTTTCCAGTAATTCTTCCTTATATTCCTACAAATTTAGAACCATCCTTTTCCATTGTGTTGATCTCCTTCTTATAGTCTGACAGAGTGATGAGCTAGTCATTTATCACTAGTAGTCTAGGAAGTCCCTTCTTGTGTAGCGTGTCATTCTTGCTGAAAAATATTTGCACTCCAATGTCCATCATCTGAGATTTCTCCTTTAGCTACAACATCAATCCTCTCTTGGTCAATACCTTCTTGACCTCAAGGATAGTCTATGTTATGTCTTCAATTTCCAATGCTTCTAGATCATTCTTGGTCTTGGAGTTTAGGAATTTGATGAGATCGGTGGCCTCTGTAGGATTCTCCCCCAATTCTTCCCTTATATTTCCAATTGCTTCCCTGGCCTTCTACACCAGTTCATGTTGTTCAAAAAAAAATTGTATGAATGGCCATTTCTCTGCCATGGATTTGTTGATATCCATCTAGATGTTTTCCTTGGCCTTAGATAATGTGTTGGCCATGACAGTCTCCTTCTATAACTTCTGTAATTCTTGATTGAGCCTCTGAGATTTATGCATCTTTGCATGATAACTGGACTGAAATATGGATTTCAAGTCTTAGAGGCTTTTCACCTCTTCTTGCAATTTTATGATTTCCTCTCCTTGGAGGGACATGTCTTCCATTGACTTTACCAGATTCTGAGAAGCATTTGGAACTTTCACTAGGATGGCTAATGGAATCTATACTGTTGTGGTTGATGATATTGTACTAAATCCTATGAGAGGAACTGCATCTAATGGGATAACAACCATCTTCACTCTTTGTTCTTTCTATGTAACCAACTTGTTTAAATCAACCTCCATCTCTTTTATTTGTGTGTTTTTCTCCATTATCAATTTCAACATCTCCTCTTTGTGACCTTCACTTTTATCCATTTCCTTTGCTTGTGAATCCTCAATGGATGGAAGATTCAATTTTTTTATTAAGGAGGCCATGTCATCATTTTTCTTCTTCAGTAATTATTCAGCTGCCTTCACATTAGATGGGTCATAACCAATATTCAACACTGGCTCCTCTAGGGATTTGATTTTATTATCCTTGGACAAAGATGATATCTTTTCCAGCTTCAACTGAGATTGGACATTCCTTAGAGATACCTATAATTCGGTAGCAGTCAATGATGTGTTTGTGAGAGTGGAGAAAATCATCTCCCCTATTTGCCTATGCATGTCCATTTGATCTATTGGATGAACTTCCTTCACATAAAACTAAAAAGATACTTTCTTGTTATCATAAGTTGTCTTCAGATGGGGGACTTGTTCCAGTAAGAATGCAATATGCATCCTCCCCTTCACTATGTCAAATGCAGATAGTAATCGGTGCTGAGTTGTGGATGTCTGCTTCCAAAATTGGCATATGTGTTGTTGTTCAGAAGTTCGTTCTTCTTCTTGATCATCTTGTATTTGTAAAAAATGCTTGATCATGTTGGCTATTGAAAGGATTTGATTGACATTTTAGTGTCTATTACGAGAGAAAAACTCTCTATGGACAGGGTAAACCACAACAGACAGGTATGACTGCATAAATCAACTCAATTCCAATGTATTCTATATAAACTAATGTGCAAGATAGGAAAGAGGCCTACGCCAATTAAACATTCGATGATGTTCCATCATTGAGCACTTCGACCCAAAGCTTTATACCTGCAACAATTTCTCAACAAACAAGAAGAGAAAGTATATTGTGAAAATATAAAGGGGTTAGCACATTAGATAGCATAATCCATTAATAAACATTATAAACATGCCCATGGATATTAATCATATATTTTCACGATACCAATAGGATGAGAAAGAAGTATTTATATTAATAAATGATCATCAGATGTGACAACATTACAGACTTCCATGTAGGCACGGTTTGAAACCAAGGAACCAGGTTCCTTCCAACATAGCCTGCACCACTTCAATCCTCCACTAAAGGCAAGCTCATAGAATGGAGACAATGATATTCTATCAACAATAGGGAAAGAGCTTGGGAGATGAACATTGTGTTCAGACTTGAGGAACAAAGGGATGGAGACTCAATATGAAGTAATTTCTCCAGAGTAACTTTGATCTTAAAGTTGAATTCTTTCTCCTCTTTTCCATAGCTCAAAATTGTTCTTTTATAGCCTTCAAAATGCAACTGAAGGGCCGAGTCGGAACGTTTTCAGTATATGGAAGGCCAAGGATCAGAGATCTCCTATTGTGACATGGAAACCCGAGCGGGGATGATTTTAAGAATGGAAATTTATTTTAAAATGTAGAAACCTTGGCGAATCTTACTAATCCTTCATATCCCAACTATAAATGTTTGACGATATTTTTGAAAAATATTCAAATTTCTAAGGATTTTATACAGTTTTTTTAAACTTTTGGCGATTTTTAAGGTAAAATAATTGTATCCTATAGAATTTGGGAAAATAATTTTTAAAATAGTGAATCTCATTTTTGGAAAAAACATGGAAAATTAGCCCATGAGCGAAATTTAGCCCCTAAAATCATCCCTAAGTTATCCGACTTCATTTTTGTATTTTCTGGCACAAACCTTGATGTACGCGAGTTGTAGTGGAGCAGCCTATGTATGCACATGTTGTATAGTAGATAGGGCACGTATATGTGGAAAATATGTATTTTTAGCTCTGAATTCATCAAAAAGGGATGACAAGTTTGCATAGGGAAATGGAAAAAGGCCCTCTATGCAAGATAACAATGGTGAGGCAAATATTGTTATAATAGATGCCCCCTAATGTGTGTGGTCAGAGGAGTATATGTGATGGTAGAAATAAATTATAAATAACCCAGGAGTGGAGTGGTAGAGAACCATCTGGTCGAACTCAATTGTTCACTACATTATGTACTGACTTTGCATACATGGTTGCCAAGAATACACTGCAGATCCATGTGAAAAATATACCAAATAAGTGTTCATGGCCATGAATAGGAAAAAACAAATGCAATTACATGCCAAAAGATGTCATAGTCATGAACAAGGCCCATTGAAACCAGTCTCGAAACCAATCTGAAGATATATGTATACCATGGAGTACAATCTGATCTCTCGTGATCACTGAAGTCATATAGGTACTGGTCCAATGAAAAGGAAGCAACAACTCAGGAAAGCTATGACCACATAGTGATGTCTTCAAGTATTCTACACTATATGCCAAGGGTGCAAGTCTACATCATGTGAATAAAGGAGTTGAGGTTGAACACAATGAGAGATCATTTGATTACCGGTCATTGAGGTATATCATTAACAAATGTGAGAAAACCTACTAATAATGAAAGTAGGTATCAAGGCATCAAGTACATTCCTACAAGTGTGAATAAAGGAGTCAGTGTCGAACACTTGAGGAATCCATTGATCAGGAGACATTGATGTATTCCCATCTTTAAATGGTGATAGAGCCTGCCACTAATGACTGCAAGCCTCAAAGTACTCATAAAATGCTAGGTCCCATATCCATAATAAATGAGCTGAAGTCGATGGAAAGAGACTCGCTAAAAGGAGAGCATTAAGGCATCTCTCATTAGTCAGCACGAGGAACAAAGTAGGAGCTTCATAATTTGGTTGAGATCGGATGAAGAACATGTCCACAAACCAACGACCCTGTGCATCTTTCACATGTGCTAAATGCAAGTGGTACATGAAAAAGACCCTCTAAATAGAATCCAATGATGAAAACGACTGACAAAGGTGAGGAAACCACCAATAATGCTAATGGAATCCAAGACACTGCACGGATCCCAATGTGTGAATAGATGTCTTGCCAAATAAAACAAGGGAAACCACCCAATCAATGACCAATGATGAAATGTCGATTGTTGGGTTCAAGGTGACCTACCAATGATGAAAGTAGGGTCAGGGTGCATGATAAAACCATAGTATCATGTGATTCTGAGACAAACTGAGGGTATGGCCAGCATGCAAAGTCAAGATTTCTGAGGAGTGGTCGACACAGGTTGATAGAATTTCTTTGAACAAGAGCATGAGACATATGGTAGACTCCGGTAGCATAGACCCAATGATATAACTATCAGATGCAGGTGGCATCGATAATGTTCTCTATGGGTACTGGAAGAGTAACCAGTTGGTAGAGAAAACTCTGTAACGAGATCAGCTTCCTAAGACCATGCTAAACCCAAAATTATGATGATGCAAGGACTCAATAACTTTGTTCTCTATTCAAAGGTGACACGACGACTGCCAAATATAATATGGTACTCCCTTCCCACCCATCCTTTTTTGTTTTTTCATCAGAAATGAATGCTATGGTACAGAGGAGGAAATGAGTGTCACAAGTAAGAAAAATTAGTTCCAACAGTGGAACGTGCTTATGCTCAGTGTAAGGAAATGCATGCGGGAGATGGACACTCAGGCTGATGTTCCTTCCAGGGTATTGGGTGTCAAATTGTGAAGGATATAAGCAAGTCTCTACTTGGTTGAGGATGCAAAAAACTACTTAGGCAACGGTTTATAATGCAAAGCGAGAACCGACTAAAGTCTCAATACTGCTAGCGAGGGCATGAGATGCAATCACAACTTAACACCAAAAAATGTCCTTTTTTTATGTCTTTTAGTCTATTTGGTGTGAAAAAGGGGTAGACTTGTGCCAAATAGATGTCTTTTCAAATCCAATTTACGAGTGTGAAAAAGACAAGATCTGTAATAACCCCAGGTAGAACCCCAATTGTAAATGTAAATGTGAATGTACTTAAGCTGGTGAGTTGTTTTATATATTTTGACATGCATCTTCCATGGTGTCGTGCGCGCATGTACTGCACAGTAAAATGATGAATTGGGCACATTCCAGAATACCACGCGTAGCCTATTAAGTATGAGCGATATTAAGGCCAGGGATACTTTATGTATATGATATGTTTTATAGGCTGGTGAGCCAGTTATTATAAGCTAGGACACTTATGTTTTGATTAGGTCAGAGAGCCTAGATGTTAAAGGCTAGTGCGCCTATTTTTGTACATATCTCATATTTAATATAAGATACATCATTGCGCACAAACCGACCATGATAAAAGAGATGGGGGACTAAACTCCACTAGTTAGGGAAAGAGAAGGGGATAAGTTAAGGAATATTATATTAATATTTATTGAATCATAAAGTATGGATAATTATGCTATCCTAAGTTCTAAGTTGGGGCCAAGTGGGCCAAAGTAGCTTCCAACATGACAATTGTCAACTTGGGGGCATGCATACATATTGTTGGACTTAGTTCATTTTCGGGGAACGCTCCATCATTTAGACCATCATATTTCCCTGATTCATCCATCACTGAGATATATAGTCAATCATCCATGAATATGGGCAGCCATTGAGATATCATTTGTATCTCCATGACTTTACTTGAACCTGTATCTAGAGCCTTCGGTTGGGTAACTGTTAACTTGGGAGCGGGATTGAAGAAGTGGGTTTTCAAGCCCATGGGATATTGAAGAGGCGGGTTGTCAAGCCCGTGAGCAATTCGCTGGGTGAGATAATTGTTGGGGATTGATTTCCTAAAGGTGATGAACTACAATTGCAGGGCTCTGAGACTTCCTATCAGGCCTTTTTTTGAAGCCTTAGAAGGGAAGTGGGGCAGCCGAGGGACTGTTGAGCAGAGAAGGGGATCACTTCCTTGGGTGGGATAGGCATGTGGGGAATGAGGGACTGTAGGTTGTTAGTTGAGTGAGCACCTGAGATGAAGTCTTTCCTGTTGTTCATGAACCTCTAGCCTGGTTAGGAACTCCTTTACCCAGGTGGAGTTTAGTCCCAGCTCGCGGGTGACTCACTGTTGAGAGTGATGAACAGTGTGGTATAAGGCTGGGAGGTTCATGGAATCTATATACACAGTTGGTGGTATTCTCACAAGAGAAGTGTCAATTGTGTGATTATTTTACATGTTGCATTGTTATTCACGTGTTATTTTTATGGGTTTATCCTATGCATGATTATAGTTTTCTGTATGCTTATGGGTATTGCATGTATATGTTTACTGCTATTTCAATGTGAATTCATGCATTTACATAACGTATTTGTTTGTTCACGTTTTGTATATATTAAGCTTCAGCAAGAGTTATGTGTGTGCATATGTTTTAATTGCATGCAGTTAGAAAATTATACGTGACATAACTGAGTTAGGATGCTAAGTATGTTACAGTATGTTTCATACTAAGAATGGATGTGTTTTCTAACATAGCATGGTCTGTCCTGTGTGAGGTTGGGAATGTTACAAAGACGGTTTCAGAGCTAAGTAAAGCGTCTGAGGAGTGGCGTGCCCCGGCCTGTGTGAGGCCGGGGATATTACAATTTGGTATCAGAGCTTTAGTTTTCAACACTGGGCCTGAATGGGCTGATAAAGTTGAAGAAAAAGGTCACAGAGGATTTATTTCGAAGTGGCCAAATTTTAGTTGTAGAGCATCCATGGAAAAAAGTAACAGGAACTGGGCGGAAATGGGGAAAATCCCCAATTTCTGTGGGTGGATTCATGTGAAAATGGAGAAATTCAGACAAGTGATGAGATATTATTGATTTAATATCTGGCCTAGCAAATTCAAACCTAAAATTGATCGAATTTGAAGTTACAATGAAGCCATGACAGATGGAGCAGAATTCATAATTAAAATTCCCAATTTGTGAAGCGATTTGGGTGAATTCCTTCCAAGAAATGTCAACCCACAAGGATATGTTGTTAGAGAGGTTGAAATGGTGTTATCAGGGTGAAATTGAATGAATTTTGTAGTTGCAGGATTGTAATGGTAAATTGGGAAAAGAGTTAGGAAAAGCACCAATTTCTACAGTGGAATTCACAAGGATTTGATGCGCATAAAAGTGAATGTGCGCAGTTAGGCGCACCAAAAATTATTGTGGCGCAGTGAAAATTTTGGGATAGGTAAAATTCGGCAAGGTATTGGCGTACTATTTCTCGCATTAAATTTTGGTGCTGCGTGGAAAGATGATAGTGTGCAGGTGCGCACGATAAAAAAAAAAAAATAGTACCGCGTGGAAACATAATTGGTGTGCGGGTGCGTACACTAAATTTATCATTACGCAGAGTACACACACATAAGAAGGTGTGTGTTTTGTGCACACACATATTAATGGTGCACGTGGTGTGCACAGTCTTTCAAAGAAGAGAGGAATTTTGGTTGGTGCGTGCACAGTATGAGTATCAGTTGTCTCACGACAGTGTAATCAATGGGGCACGCAGATTATTGTGTGTAGTGGGGGCATATTGAAAAATTACATGGTGCAATGCATATATCAAAATGCACGTGGAATATCAGTGCATGATACAAAAAATGTGTGCAACAGATATTCATGAAATAACTAAAACTACACACAGCGGATATTGGCACACAACGCAAAAATAGTGTGCGGAAGTTATTAGTGTGACGGAGGGGAAATGCTTAATGGTTATAGGTGCACGGAAGCATGATTTACCTGGTGGTGTTGCTACGCACGATAAATATGAGTGTACATGCTGAATTTTTGTGCACGCAAAGTCGATTGGAAGGCGAACAACAACAGAAAACCAACGAATTTTCATGACGTTTTATACTGGTTGAAAGTCATCTTTCTTTTTGTAGCGCATTTTCGAGGGCTCTCTCGTGTCACTGGGTATATCTATAGAAAACATTGGCTAGATCTGGTTTGTTTTGGGGTTTGTTTTTGAATGATTGGAGGAATGGAGATGACTTTTAAACTATGGAGTATAAAATGAGCGATGTATTGTCAGAACATTGAACTATCCAGAGGAGAAGGCTAATTAAGGCGATGAGTCTGATTTTAATAGAAAGATTGCATGGTATTAACAGAAAAATAAACACACAACCACATTGGAGCATTAATTAAAATGATTTCAGAGATGGTTTGAGAAGAAATAAATATAGTCTAAATTGCTAAGACAAAAGCATTTAAGAGATGAATTCTGGGCTTTATATTCCTCTGATTCAGACAAATGAAAGTGAAATTTAATGTTACAAGAAACACATACTATAAAAGAAAACAAGACACATATCACCACCAGTCAGAGTATTTTCTTAAACAATCCAAAATCTTCTACTACATTTATATATTCATTTTAA
>SNQJ01S0030483.1:12719-39041 GCA_010110895.2 Picea sitchensis | reverse complement strand
TATATATATATATATATATATATATATATATATATATAGAGAGAGAGAGAGAGAGAGAGAGAGAGAGAGAGAGAGAGAGAGAGAGAGGAATTATTTGTAGAATTCGAAATGTTCTGACCTCCGCATATAGCTAAAAATAGAGGTAAGTTGCAAAAAGGGAATGATTTAAATAACAGTTACCACCTTTAGGGCCCTTTTTCCTCTGCTGCCAGCTGTCCAAAATTCGCTGAAATATACTTAATTTTAATTTGAGGACTCATTTAAGCTTAGCGATCTCCTCCTTTAGAGAATCTAACCAGACCGGTGGATTCTCTCTAACACTTTCGGTCATTTCAGCGGTGGTTTCCTTCTTCTGTTGCTTGCTCCTTTTATTCTTAGCAGCTCCCCTGTTGATGACTAGAATCGCAACCATGAATCACAGAAAAACTTACGTCCAACTACACCAGTTTTCCATGCTCGACTAATCCATTTCAAATGATTAGCTTTTGAGTTCGTTACATGGTGGCATTCACCTGAATTCAAATGGCTATGAAGTATCTAATGACTAAAAAGGGGTGATCTAACTAGCCGTTGCTCGTCCCACGAGTGGTGGTTTTGATATATTGAACCACGTGACATCGGAACTTTGGAAAAGGTGGTTTCGGTAAACTGCCTTTTGCCTGATGTATCTATGGAGGCTCCATGCATCTGTTTTAAAAACCACGATATTTTTTCTGTTTCTCCAAACTATCAAGCTTCAGCGATGAGGTGGGAAGGTCGAAGTTTAGTTTAATATATATATATATATATATATATTAATAAGCAAAGGTACTCAAGGAAAGAGTGCTATGAAAAAATATTTCAGAAGATGATCAAAGGCCAAGACTAAAAAAGGTTAAGGTATGAATCTTGGCGCAGCCAAAAAGTCTTTGGAAGCCACTACAGGAAGTCCTCGCATGTTAGTCAATTATTCAATGGAATCCAGATTGAGGAATGGATCATGTAGTGAAGGAATTAGTGAAAGTGTATTCACTCCCAAAGAAATAAATATACAGATTAAGCAATACATGGGAGTCAAATCTATTATAAAAGGAATTGACTACCTGAATGATAGTAATCAGATAAAGAAAGAGGCTTACTGCATATTGGATGAGTAGGGCATCATATCCATGGATTAGCTATGAAGTTAGAATAATGCTTCCCTTATGATCATCAAAGTGTGCAGTGAAAGCATGGTATGAAGGGCATTATGTATGGCATAATAGAATTGGATTGTGCAAGGCAGGCTGAAATCAGATTGGTCAAAGCAAGGGAAAGTAATAGGCAGCAAGAAAATCCATGATCAGTTAAGGAAAGGATAAATCAAGAACCTCAAGAGGGAAGTTGGTGTTAACTATGCAAGGTTCCTCAGAAAACATGACTAGAAATAGAATGGGGTCATGGAGGAGTTGGATCAGAGGGATACGAAAAAATAAATGGATATTGAAGATCCAAAGTCTATAAGACAACAAGATTGGAATAATAATTCATCCAAGTATGAGTTGGGATAGATGGATCCAGGGAATAAATAAAATCTAAATATTAATATCATCTTAGTATTTGGATGGAAAAACAAAGACAACCAAGAGTGTTTTGGCTAAGAAGGTGCTCAGATCAAAAATAATCATGCATAATAATTACAGTGAAGAGCATTTGAAGGTTCAGGAATCCAGGAGAATGGAAGACTTCTAGGATAAACAAGGAAACATGATACAGGAAGAAAGAAGTTGTTGCAATTACTATAGCAACAAGTATTATATGGCTTGTTGGGATAGCCAAAGGGTGATAATACTTGCATGTTTTCCAGTGTTGTTGATAACGTTGTTGCACACGGATGGAAGCAACATAAGGCTGGAATATTGAATCATAAGGATGATAAGGAAGCATAAGAGCTTTTATTTTCATCAACTAATCAAGTAGAATTAAACTCGTTTAATGGAAACCCTGCAGGTAAGTATCGCTCTTTTGGAAATTATGTGTGAAATTGCCAAAGGGAAATCCAGGTAAGAATTTCTCAAAATTGGGATGTTACTACAATGTATGGTATTGTTTAAGTTCATTGACAAGATTAAGTTACCACTAGGTTTGGTAAAGGCTAGAGGCCTTTTATAGTTATAAAAGATTTTTATCTTTTGAATGCACACACTGACATAGTATCATGTCATGTTAATTTGCTTATGAGACAATAACCACATAAAGGAAAAGATAAGAACATGTTATAGGAATGATGCTAAGAAATCTAGTCATGTATGAGACCAGGAAAGGTATGGTTATAGAAGGGTTATGTGCCACACAAATACCCAATGAGCTTCCTACTTTAAATAAAACTTGGACAATAACCTTTTTTCTAACACTAATAAACACTATAGAATTGTATTCTTGGTGTAGTGTTTAGGTCGAAAAGGAAGGCATCCAAGTAATTGTGAAGGAAATGGGAAGTGTGTGGATATGGGTCAATACATTGGCCAAATTTCCAATTTATGGATGGTTAGATGCATGACTTAGTTAAAGCTCATTTTGAAAATCAATGCAAAGGTGCATTGAGTAATTAAGCATTGAGAGTTGCACTCATGCCTGGTAAGTGACAGAGTTGCACTCATACATGATGGAATTGTATACTTAAATGCATTTTACTGAATGCATTTTGTGAGTGCATGTATATATGTTTTTACATGGAAATAATTATACTAATGGTTGAAATGTTGCTAACTCATGAAGTTGAGAACATTTCAGGATCTGATAAACCTTGCAACAGGAAAGTTGCAAGTGGGGTGGTCACAGGAAAAGTGACTGGAGGAAATTTCTATTCAGAAAATTGAAGAAATGAACTTATTGTTATTAATTATGAATACGCATATAAATAGAATGATGAGTCATTCTATTTGGTTGAATTGTTTGGTAATTGTGATTGAATAGCTGGGTGCAGGAAATTCTAAGAATCATTGCATAAGGTGACGTGCATGATGAATTATTATATACAGAAAATACTGACAATTTGTTGGTTGTATGCAATATAAATAGAATTTCATATTTTGGGAAAAGTCAAAATTCATTTTGAAATTAATTTGATTTCTAAAATGGGATTTTTATAATTCTCTCTCATGACAACTGCATGTGTGTGATGAATATGAGATGATATTGATTAAAGTTGGAACTCCTGGAGCCATGGTGCTCTGATACTTCCTACCCGGCCTATACTAGAGCCCTGGAAGGGAGGTTGAGCAGTTGATGAACTGTGGAACAATGAAGTTGCATACTACCTTGGGTTATACATCCATGTGGGGAGAGAGAGAGACCGTTAGTGGGAGTGTTATTGAGATGAAAAGATAATGATTAAAGTGGGAACTCTTGGAGCCATGGTGCTCTGACACTTCATGTCCGGCCTGTAATGGAGCCCTAGAAAGGAAGATGAGCAATCGAGGAGCTGTTGGACAGTGAAGGTGCATACTACCTTTGGTTGTACAGGAATGTGGGGAAGAGATACTGTTGGTTGGAGTTTTTTTGAGGTTTGGTACCATGCGCTAGACTATGTTGATATTGATTGTGGGCCATGGTTACCTTGGGAATAGATTGTCCTGATGGAGTCATATTCCATGCTTGGAAATGTATGCTGCTAAGAGTTTACCAGTAGTGAGTTATAAGGTTGGGTGGAACATCATGGATCTACATCCAGTTGTTGCTTCAATGAATTTTAATTGAAGCATGTAATAAGGAACAATGAGCTGAATTATTTCCTGAACTAGCTCTATGGAATAGAGCCATTGACTTTAAGTTGTAGTATGGGTACCATAATTGGTGTTGGAAAGTAGAGCACCAGATGGATGACAATCTTTCAACAACTAAAGCTTGGAGACTTTAAGGAGTTTGAATGGTATGTGGTATATAACACACTGAGAATTTTTTAATATTTTGTTGTATATGTATACATGATGCACTGAGGACAACGCATAAATAAGGGGAGGGGATTGTAATAACCTTAGGTAGAACCCCAATTGTAAATGTAAATGTGAATGTACTTAAGATGGTGATTTATTTTATATATTTTGACATGCATCTTCCATGGTGTAGTGTGCACATGTACTGTGCAGTAAAATGATGAATTGGGCACATTCCAAAATACCGCACACAGCCTATTAAGTGTGCGCGATATTGAAGCCAGGGAGCCTTTATGTATATGATATTTTTTATAGGTTGGTGAGCCAGTTATTATAAGCTAGGATGCTTATGTTTTGATTAGGCCAGAGAGCCTATATGTTAAAGTCCAGTGCCCTTTTTTTTGTACATATCTCATATTTAATATAAGATACATCATTGCGCATAGACCGACCACGATAAAAGAGATGGGGGACTAAACTCCACTAGTTAGGGAAAGGGAAGGGGCTAAGTTAAGGAGTATTATATTAATAATTATTGAATCATAAAGTATGGATAATTATGTTATCCTAAGTTCTAAGTTGGAGCCAAGTGGGCCAAAGTAGCTTCCAACATGACAAGTGTCAAGTTGGGGGCATGCATACATATTGTTGGACTTCGTTCATTTTCAGGGAACTCTCCATCATTTGGGCCATCATCTTTCCCTGATTCATCTGTTACTAAGATATACAGTCAATCATCCATGAATATGGGCATCCATTGAGCTATCATTTGTATCTTCATGACTTTACCTAAACCCGTATTTAGAGCCTTCGGTTGGGTAACTGTTAACTTGGGAGTGGGATTGAAGAAGCATGTTGTCAGGCCTATGGGATATTGAAGAGGCAGGTTGTCAGGCCCGTGAGAAATTCTCTGTGTGAGAGAACTGTTGGGGATTGATTTCCTGAAGGTGTTGAACTACAACTGCAGGGCTCTCAGACTTCCTATCCGGCCAGTTGTTGAAGCCCTAGAAAGGAAGTGGGGCAACTGAGGAACTGTAGAGAAGAGAAGGGGAACACTTCCTTGGGTGGGATAGGCATGTGGGGAATGAGGGAATATAGGCTATTAGTTGAGTGAGCACATGAGACAGAGTATTTCCTATTGTTCATGAACCTTTATCCTAGTTAGGAACCCCTTTACTCGGGTGGCGTTTAGTCCCAGCTCGTGGGTGACTCACTGTTGAGAATGATGAACAGTGTGGTCTAACATTGGGAGGTTCTTGGAAGGTCTGCATGCAGTTAGTGATATTCTCACAAAGATAAGTGTCAATTGTGTGATTATTTTACATGCTGCATTGTTATTCACGTGTTATTTTTATGGGTTTATCCTATGAGTGATTATAATTGTTTGCATGCTTCTGGGTATTGCATGTATATGTTTACTGCTATTTCAGTGTGAATTCATGCATTTACATAACGTATTTGTCTATTCACGTTTTGTATATATTAATATTCTGCAAGAGTTATGTGTGTGCATATGTTTTAATTGCATGCAGTTAGAAAATTATATGTGACATAACTTAGTTAGGATGCTAAGTATGTTACAGTACGTTCCACATTGAGAATGGATGTGTTCTCCAGCGTAACATGTTCTGGCTTGTGTGAGGCTTGGAATGTTACAAAGATAGTTTCAGAGCTAAGTAATGTGTCTGAGGAGTGGCGTGCCTCGGCCTGTGTGAGTCTGGGAATGTTACAAAGATGGTTTCAGAGCAAAGTAAAGCGTCTGAGGAGTGGCGTGCCTTGGCCTGTGTGAGGCCAAGGAGTCAGCAATCCTTTTGGTTTTTTAGACGATTTAGAAAAGAGCTTAACTAAGACTCATTTTTGGGAGTCCATGGGGAATAAGGCCGCATGTGCATGAGTGAAAAATGAGGCTCGTCCATGTATCAAGTTATAATGGAATCCCGATCCTGAGGACAAATTCGGCATGGGAACCAAATGACAAAGGGGATATAACTAGGGCACCCATGTTTGGTTAGTCTCTACAATTTATTAGTGACACTACTTGTAATAGATGAAAGGTTTTTTGTCGCAACAAATGGATTCGTACCTAAGGCGTAAAAAATGGTAGTTGAAAGACAATGAAAAAATGAACGATGGAGTGGATACATATCCTATATGCTAGGTTATGAAAATACCTGCCCGAGGTGACGAACGACCAATTATAACGTCAAAATATGCAAGACAACTGAGTCAAAAATAGAAAATCCATCTCAAAACCACTCTTGAATTAGTCCATTAGGTGAAAAAATAGCATGAAACTATATAAAGTGGGTAAAAATAGCTTATAAATAGTAATAAAATAAAAAATTACTATATCATTTTTATTTTTACCCAAATAGTGCAATTTGGACCAAAAATACCTCCAAGTTTTAAACGGCGATTGTGGGAGCATCGGGAAATGAAATCACGAACTGTCTGGATCAGGTAACTCTACATATCATCCTCCTGAAATTCGGTGGATTACATTTTTGAATTAGGTTTCAATTTTTTAGTTTTTGAGGGCGTAAATTAGGAATTTTGGTGTATACGGGCTGTCTTTGTTTAGGTTGTGTATACAACTAAATATACGCCTATGTGTGAACCACATGGTGTGTATACTAATCCCTACATGCGACTGTATGTAAGCGAAGCCACGTACATGTACACAAATGGCCAAAAAGAAGGGTTCTAACTCAAAAATTGATTTGTCTTTTGCAGAATGGTCCTTGAATGGAGAGAGTGAGAGCATGAGGAGGTAGATGCAATTATGGATCGATATCCAATGGCTCAAGCGACTCTAAAAAGATGTGTCTTGTATAATTTTTGGGCTCTCAAAGGAATGAGAGCCCAAGTGAGGTTTTTGGAGATGTTGGTGTGTTACTGGGATCCTGATAGTGAAATATTTATCCTCGATGGAAAACCATTGAGGATCGAAGTAGAGAACATCTACTTCTTGATCGGTCTATCATGCTGAGGAAAGGTTGTAAACCTCAAGTCACGCAGAGCAGGGAGTGGGATGAATATCGAGGAGTATATCGATGCCCACTGTGTAGCGGGGACACCCAAGGTGGGAAGTCAACTCCCTATCTGGGAAATAAATAGCCTCAACCTAAAGATCATCGTGTTTGTATTGACCAGGATTATTGGTTTCGTTTCGTTTCACCAGGCATCGAGGCTGCTCATTTTTTACGCAGTAGAGTGTGCGAGACCCACTGTCTATGACTGGTGTACCTCACTGCTGACCAATATGAAAGGTTAGTTGATAGAGTGCAAACAAGGGAGTAAGCAAAACTTCAGGTTTGACTCTATTCTTTGCATCTTCTTTTTTGAGCGGGTTCTAGGTCTGGGACCTAGAGTGGAGATCCTTCCTAGAGGACCATGCGATCTAGCTATGGCACAGTGGATCGAGGTCATGAGACGGCAAGGGGGAGGTAGGCTGTCAACACCCTTCAACAATGATTTTTTATTTTGGTGGTGACGGAAAGTCATTTCTCTGGATGACTATCCCTATGACGGGATCGATTTTAGAGGAGATCCAAATATGCCACTTCCACCAGGGGATGCCTACGGTGACATAGGTAAAATGTTTTCTAAATATTTCATTTTTTTTATTTTTTTTGTGTTTTTGTATTAAGGAACGAAAATATTTTTTGGATGGTTCTTACATTCTAACTAGACATTTGTGTAATCACAGACACGGGTCCGTGATGACCAGAGGGATTCCCTCAACATATACGGAGGAAATGTGGAGATGAGGTGATGGGAGGAGAAGCGGAGAGAGTTCTACAAAACGTGCAAGGAAACCTGTCTCGTTTAACATAGAGGATTCCAATGGTTCAGGTAGAGGATCTACCTGAAGCCATGCAACAATAGGTGGTTGGTGTACCTAGAGCATGGGTACGACTCTTCCAACATCTTGCAAATGTTTTGTTTTTCTACCATGACACACTTGATGCCACAAGCGTAGGTGTCGTGGGATATGTATACCGGCTATATATGTGTATTGAGGGTTTTAGCCCAAATTTTGTAATATAAACACCATATTTTGAAATATATAAAAAGTGATCTTCGGCTCTACTTATATCTTACAATGTGTACATTGATGTGATGGTTTTCTTTTCTTTATTAATGTGAAAAATTCCAATGTAAAATGTAATTAGCATAGGCATCGAATACATGATTAGAACTCCTAGGAATGTGATAATATGTAATAAAATAAAATTGTCATTCTAAAAGATGTACCCATAGGAATCGACAGAGTAAAGTAGGATCACACACGCAGTAACAACCGTTCAACTGGCATACTACTAACTAGGAATCCAAGAACACTTCTAAAGAGTGAATACCATGCGAGATAGCATCACGCAAAAGTTCTATGACGACGCTATATTCGGCCACATTATTCATGGATGGCCCTAGGCATACACCACCTGAAGACACTAGCAGACCCTCGGGTGAGTAAACCACCCAAGTGATGAAATCCAAGTTCCGTGTATGAACACTGGCTCCGTCTGCGAATCCTAGGTAGACCGAAAACTCCGTTGACATCTGCCAACAAAGGGAAAAATCGATAAGCAAGCCAAAGAAAAAAGAAAAGGGGAAAAAAGATCTATATACACTAAATTTACATTAGTATACAAAGAGTTCACCCAATCTTAGGGCTCAAGCATATTACCTTTTCAAGTAGATCGTAGGCTCCTTTTTCTAGAACACGTCACACGATGTAAGGACCATGCCACATGGGTTTAAAATTGCCTACCCCCAGTGGTTCTTTGGCTTGATCATACAAGAGGACCAAGTCACCCTTAGCATACAACCAAGGATAGATAGACTTGTCATACTAAACTTGACACATTTAGTATTTGCCTTAATAGTTGTAAAGGCATGTCGACACTGCTCATCATGACTCTCTAGGTGTATAAGGCATCACTCTAAATCTGAAGCGTCAGGTAGAAGCTCGACTGCCAACTTAAGAGAAGGGATTTTGCATTCAACAGGAAGGATCAACTCCACACCATGTACTAACTGGAAAGGGGAAAAATTGGTGGCAGTCTTAACCGAGGTTCGGTATGCCCAAAGTGCGAGATATAACATGATGTGCCAATTGGAATTACTCCGACTGGCAGTATTTTTCACAATGGTCTTGAGAGACTTGTTGATGGCCTCTACTTGCCCATTTTCCTAGGCATAATAAGGAGATGAATGACCATGTCTAAACCACATCTTAGATTCTAGGTATACCATCATTTCATTCTGAAAGTGACTATCGTGATCAGTGACAATCTCACTCGGGATACCGAACTGAGTGATAATTTGGTTGAACATGAAGAAGGTTGCAGCCTTCCCATCGGATTTTATGGTAGGCATGGTCTTGAACCACTTAGTAAAGTAGTCGACGGCCACGATAATGTGTTGATTCCCCCCAACCGAAGTTGGGTTGCAATCAACGCAATCTACCCCCCACTTAGTGAAGGGACTGACGATAATGACTGGGTGAAGAGGGGCTGGATGCGAGCGCATTTTTCAAGTGAACACCTAGCAGGGGTGACACTTCTTAACTGCTTCGATACAATCTTTAAAGATAGTAGGCCAGAAATAACTAGCTCGTAGGCTTTTTTGGGTTGTCGCAAGCCCGGATAGGTGACCACCACAAGCCCCTTTGTGGCAATCATTTAGGATTGAATTGGCTTCCTCGTCAGTTAAGAAACGACACAAAATATCATCTATTCCTCAGCGATACAAAGTGTCGCCGACAATGGTATACTTTTTGGCTTGGTATCTAATACGTCGTCGATCATCCTGTGAGAGATGCTGAGTGAACTTCAAGGTTTCAAGATATAAAATGATGTCTCCATACCAGGGGTTGGATGAAAAGACAAGGAAAATGTGTTCATCCACAAACGAATCAACATGGATAACATCCTCATCTAATCCTGGAAAATAAGATATTAGCTCTGTGAAGACTAGTGATTTTTTGGACTTGGCCGAAGAGAAGTCAAGATCAAACTCTTGTAAGATGACAATCTGTTTATTATATTCCCCCCTATGATACATATAGTAAGGACGTATTGAAATGGATTGACATCGAAAACCACCGCAGTCTTGCAAAGTAATATATAGTGACATAAGCATTGGATTGCATGAACGACAACCAAATCTATCTTTTGAACGTGAGAGAAATTAAGCTCAGGACCGACTAAATTTTGACTAAGATAGTAGATGACATGGTCATGGAGCTCATTATCCTCCTGAACTAGAGCCATACAAATCATCTCTTCAGATGCGGCGATACAAAGCAAGTAATCTCTATTGTAATCAAGAGACTTTAGCAGAGGGGTCAATACTAAGGCTTTCTTCAAAGCATCGAAAGAGTCCTAGGCTCGCTCATCCTAGATAAGAGGGATGTCTTTCTTTAATAGGCACATGAAACCCTTACTGATATTGGCACAATTCACTATGAACCGACATAGAAAATTAGCTTTCCCCTGTAAACCTTGAAGTTGTCTAATCATGCGCAGGGGAAGCAACTGAAGTATTTCCTGAACATTAAGAGGATCTACCATGATCCCTATCTTAGAAACTAAAAATCCTAAAATATGACCAGACTTAACGCAAAAGATGCATTTATGATTGTTTAACCGAATTCTATAGTAATGACATCTTTCAAAAACAAGCCGAAGGTGTGTAACATGATCCACTCTCTTGCGAGAGTGAGAAGCAAGATCATCAAGTTAGGCTTCGAATATGTGCTTGAGATCATGAAAAGTGAAAGTCATGGCACTTTGGAAGGTTTCTCTAGCATTTTTAAGGCCAAAAGACATTTTCCAGTATGCAAAAGTACCCCAAGGACATACAAATGTCATCTTGTGTTGGTCCTCGAGTTTGATCTGGATTTGGTTATATCATGAAAATTCATCCATAAAATAAAATATCTCGCTTCCCGCACACTCATTGAGAATCTGATCAATGAAAGGCATGGGGAATTTATCTTTAGAAGAAGCCTTGTTCAGGTCACGAAATTACATACACACACAGATGTTTCCTTTCTTTTTATTCACAGGAACAGGGTTGTATACCCATTTAGTCAAAGGAACCAGGGAGATGAAGCCAACATTAAGTAGCTTCTCCACCTCTGCCTTAATAGCAGGGCCTTCCTAGGATTTACAGCTCTAAGACATTGCTGAACAGTTTTAGCATCCAGATAAGTTCTAATCTCATGTTCAACAATATGAGGGTTGATCCCTGGCATCTCTTCATATGACCAAGAAAATACATCTCAAAATTCTTTGAAGAGTTCAGTGTAGATTAGAATTTCATATGGCTAACAATCGACACCTATATTTACATTTTCAATTTTGCCAGGGGTACGAGAGATATCGATCATGACAATAGGACAAATAATCGCCATATTTTCTTCGACATAAATGTTGTGCGTATCAAGTGGAACTATGGCGTGACTAACTATTTCACTCAAGGTAGACCGAAAGTCATCTTGCTCGATTCTTTCAAGACTTGCGAGAAAATAAGATCGATGATGCATATCATCCCAAGGTCTCTTGGAACCATTCATGGCTTTGAGGATGGCTTCATCTGAAGGCAAAGTCTCATCTAAAAAATCATGAAAACAAGACAACGAGGTGGCCCATACAGGCCTAAGAACAGGATCCTCCTCGTTCATTGGTGAGGTAACAGGATTGGGATCCACAGAAGAGTCAAGAATAGCTTGATACGCAATATCTGTCATCGATAGTGGCATAGCCATGCCAGAATGCAACTGACTTCACATGATGAATTCAGAGAAGGTAGGGTCCATGGATCACTAGGATAGGAAGTGCGTAAAGGAATGGACCTCCCAATTGAAGAAGGCCTACTAGACATGGCATAAACGTGGTGAATTGGTGTCGAGAAGTCGAAAGTACCCATGAGTTAAGAATAAATTCAGACACCAATATTCTCAGTTGTCGGCTAACATGGATCGATGGTCCAACATACGCATTAGGACTAAAGTATGCAAAGGATAACTGGTCGATGGTCATGATATTCCCTTGATGAGGAAAACAAAGTGTACGGAAGACGGATGATATGGCAATGACCATAGCATGGGTCCAATTGCGACCTAGTAACAATTTATAATCAAGAGGCATATCAACTACCTCTACCTCCACCTCTACCATCTTCCCACCTAACTGGATCGAAAATGCAAGGAGAATACCATGAGGGCAGAAGGAATGACTGTCAAATGTAGTCAACATGTTCAATGACTTGCAAAGGGTCAGAGAACCAAAGGCTTTCCAACAGAGTAGGGACATCACGAAGGTGGTAGTACCTTCATCAAGAACCCCACATTTAATGGTATACTTGGAATACCCGACATGGATTTGCAAAGCCACATGGTAAGGTAAGTGAGGCTTCGCATCCATGACATCAAACTTGATAACTTTTGAGCCACTAGGTTCAAGAGATCCTAAGGAAGAGAGTAAGGCATTCCTCTATGAGAGACACATATGGAGTACCTCCAAAGTCAACATCGCACAGGGGGTTTGGCCCAAGTCCTCAATAATAGAGTAGTTATGGGTGGCTCTAGCATTAGGATTGTGGGTAGAGTGCTTAATTACTCCTTTAGGAATACAAGGTAGTGGCTCTAGTTTCTTAATCTGTAAGTTATTCTCTGGAGGAGGAGGGGGAGCTTCTAGACCAGAGTTAGCTTACGAAGACCTATAATCTCGAGAGTCGGTGGCTATATCAATTTTCGCATCGACCATGTTGATACATATGTGATCGCCATCTTGCGGTGGTGGGTTTTGACTCCCACCGGCCTCATTTTCAGCATTTGTAGAGCTCAAGGCTAACTGATGGTTACGTGGGAATGGATTTTTCAGCACAATGGGTGGTAGATTCAAAATCCTTGCAACCTCCACGAGTTTGGGGCATAAATGTGTAAGGTGGTCATCGGTACAAAGTTTACAAGGAAACTTCACCTTATGTTTCTCTTTCTTTCCCTCTCCAGCATTATCATTCTTCTTCCCATTATTATCTTTGTCCTTGGGTTTGTTACCATTTTTCCCACCCTTACAATTGTTTCGACCTTTCCTTTTATTCCCATCTGGTTGCTATTCACCATTTGGGTTTTTCAACAATTGCATGGAATGTACAGCTGTCGACTAGGTGGGTTTGGAGGACACAGATGAAGCTAAGTTGATCCTCCGACAGACTTCGTCGTCGAGTCTGTGGACTTTACATTGCTGGACCCTACAATTCCATCGGCATGCAGTCTGGTTTTTTTCCTAGGATCATAATTTGACCTCGATGCTTCTGGAAGAAGGTGATATAACATCCCAGACTGAGCATATATTAAATCTAATTGTTGGGCTCTAAAGATAGATTCTTACTCATTGGAGACCCTAGAAGTAGCAACTTCCTTCGAGATAGGAGGGTGCAAAGACTTTATTAACCATTCTAGGAGAAAGGTCGAGGGTATAGGAGTCTTACTCAACCGCCTTCATCTATGCCACTCTTGGATATGATCCGAGATATGAGTGGCGGTGTCCTGGCGTAAAGTCAACAAATGTTCGAGGCCAACATCATAAAAAATGGGCAATTGAAAGTGGTTGAGAAAGAACATCACCAAATAATTAAATGACCCATATGTACCCCTAGGTATCTCAATATACCATTGTGAAGCAACTCCAATGAGAGTGCATTAAAACAGTCATAATCTAATAGAATCATGGTTCACGGAATTCGATGAGCACCAAAGGTGAAAGGTAGTGACGTGATCACCAAGGTCCTCTCCATTTTTACCTTCAAAATTTTGAATGTCTGAAGGAATTTTGGTGGGGACGGGGGGCCATGTGGGATCATGACTCACCAGGTCATTCATTAACTTAGACAATTCTGGCAGATTGAGCGTGGCCATAAAAGGGAGATGGGGTTACGACATCTGGCCCCAACCTATTGTGAAAGATTGTGTTTGTGGAACTTCAACCCATCCAGGATTCTGGTAAGATCCATAGCCTTGTCCGGGATTATAAGGCCCTCCTCTGAGCTGATTTATCTAAGATGGTTTGGGCATCATTCCAGTAGGAATGTTATGATAAGGATTATGAAAATTTCCCCCAACTGTATTAGATCCAGGATAGGGGTTATTAAAACTTCCCCTAATCGAATTGGATCCGAGTTGGGGGTTGCCTAAAGTGTAAGACTGACCTCCTCCAGGTGGGAACTTGGAGGATTGAAGTGGATTAATCATGCCAAAAGTATTGGTCAGAATCGACACCAAGGAGGTAGGGATATAGGGCAGAACTTGTCCGCCAACTGGGTTGTTCCATCCAGTTGTAGAAGGATTAGACCCGAGGTTAAGAAAAGGGAAACTTCCTACATCAGGATTCATTTCAGGGATATGAGAACCAACAAATGGAAAAGTAGTGTAATGAGATGTAGTTCCCCCAATTCCAAGGCTAGCATTAGGGCCAATAGCTGGGATGGCAGTCGAAAACTGTGAAGTGAAGTTAGGCATACCATAAGAAAATGGACTAGAAGTCATAGGGATGGACTGAACATTGTAACTTGGTGAGTGACCAAAACCCCCAAAATGGTTTGAGGTAAGAGATGAAGCATTAACTACAGGTCGATACATAGTACCAGTATAAGCCTCTGTCACTGCAACTGTAGCGACTGTAGGATTTGAAGGGGTGCCATTAACTATAGTGGGTATGTGAGTCGAAGAAATCCCAGTGTTCTGAAGACTAGAATCAATACTCATTCTTGTGGAACCACAAGTTTGAAAGGTGGATGTGTGTGTACCATGCCTAAAAAATATACGGCTTTTAGAAGGCAAGAACTCAAAATCCTATGGTAACTGTAACAATCGACGGGATTGACAAGGAAGCTGGTCTGACTCCATGATGACTTATGACTCTACAAAATAAAAAAATATATCCTAAGGCTAACTAGTAGTCAAAGAGCATACCAAAAAGTCAAATGGCCAATATGCATGCAAACGGGATAAAGTGGTTGAGTGGCCTCCCTCACTAAAGAAGGTATGCCTCGTCCAAGAGGGACTTGAGACTCCCCACTAAAGTTTGGAGGTAACAGAATCAGTTATAGGGGCCCTCGTGGGCTTAACAACCAGTCGGTCAGATTCCCTCGGAGAGGTAATCCTCCATAAAGGTTGTTTGTTGTCTAACCCCTATCTGACCTAGGGTACAAGCAGAATAACCCCTGCAAGTAACCTATGAGATACCTAAGTCAAGCAGCTCATAAACTATTATATAACCGATGCACATGCAAGCAGTTGTAAGTTTGGATCACCGTATGGGCAGGGTAGCAAAGCCCGAAACCTTGAAAGTAATGCCTCTCATGGAGGTATGGGCACTAGGAAGATCCCCAAATATGAATAAATCCATAGAAATATCTCTGACGCTGGGTGAGTATCCAAGGGTTATCCCTTCAACTAACTTCGCGCGACCTTGTGATTAAATCTGGTGTGAGTGGAGCCTCCTGATCTTACCAATTATACAATGGACTTCTCAACTCCCTATCTCAGACACATATGTTGATTTAATTGGCTTGAATAAGTTTACTCACAAAATCCTATTCCAAGGCACTAAATCCTAGACTAGTTTGTGCACCCTACAAAATAAAATCGTGACTAATCAATCTTAATTTAAAGAATAAATTTTATTGGCCATGATTACTCAAAAAGGTATGGAATTGAAATTCATGATGTTATGACTCTGTAAGAAAATAAATATGAATATAATGAAAATTCTATATTTAACATTTTCAATGAATGATATGCATATAAAAACAATGCAATTTTCCATTTCAAATCTACAATTCAGAAGTAAAATGAAATCTTTCACTAAATGTACTAAGCTAACGGTAAAGATTCAAAAGACAAAAATTCCAAGCATTGTAAAATGCCTATTTTGTTGTATTTTCAATATACTAAAAATGAAAATGCATGGATTGATAAGCAACCTGATATATAAAATTCTCTTGTGCATAAAAGAAATAACTCAAGAAGAATACCAAGCAGCCAAGCAAATAGCCCAGCGTACAAGGAAAAATCAACAAATGAAAAACAAAGAGAAAGACTACGCCCAAAAATTAAACTCCAAACAGGTTTCCTGTCAACCCAGAGAATATCAACATGCACTACAGAGACCTAAGAAGGCTCAACAATCATCAAATCCCACCCAACAGTCACTAAACCTAAGCAAACAAGCAAGGGAAAGTGGTATACACAATTTTTCAGGAGAAAAGTTCATATATACATAGCTTGCAGTGAGACAACATGTGTGTATATGCGACTGTCAAGGAAAAAGGCACGTACAGGATTTAAAACAAGGCCAGGAAAGGGAAAAAGGATGAAAAAGTAGACCCAGAGTGAAAAAAAATTGTCAAGCAGTGATACGACAAGAAACACAAAGGAAAAAGAGCAATGCAAGAAGAAAAAGTACTTCAACCATTAGAAGGAATATCTTTCACCAATGGAGTCGCCAATTCTGTTACGAGGGAAAAAATATCTATGGACAGGGTAAACCAGAACAGAAAGGTATGACTGCAGAAATCAACTCAATTCCAACATATGCTATATAAACTAATGTGCAAGATAGGAAAGAGGCTTACCTCGATCCAACGTTCGATGATGTTCCACTGTTGATAAGTTCGACCCAAATCTTTATACCTGCAACAAGTTCTCAACAAATAAGCAGAGAAAGTATATAGTGATAATATAGAGGGGTTAGAACATTAGATAGCATAATCCATTAATAAACATTACAAACATGCCCATGGATATTAATCATATATTTGCATGTGTTGGCATAGGGGTATACCCAGGGTTCAACGCTACAATAGCGCACCAACAAAACCCTAGCTACCAGCGCTTTCAACAACACCTGCGAAGTAGATGAAGTCTCAGTCAAGGTAGAGGTAGGGGTGGTTGCAAGAATCAGGTGTCTGCAACCTTAGCTGGGACACAGATCTATGATTATAACACTTAGCAATCACCTAGCATAGATTATTCATCAATATTCAACCCTCATGATACTTCGCAGATAGCACAGAGCATCGCAGTATGTACTTAGATCTAAAATAATTCACCACTTAGCCACGACAAGATAGATTAGATTTAATAGATCAAGCACTAAGAATCGTACATACCAGATCTAATATTAATTCATATCTTAGAAGAACAAAGAATAAATATATCTATCTAAACACATCAAATCACTTAGCAAATGAAGAGACAAACACATCAGGTCGAGGCATAGAGCACAACACACATATTTACCATGGTTCACCCCCACCCTGGGGCTACATCCACAAATTATTCTTCTTTATTAGCTTCAGTTAATTAGGTTATAGCACAGAGCCATCCAAATCCCTCTTCACATAGGACAGAAGATCCTCGTAGCTCGCTAGATCCTTCTTCCTTGCACTACATCACAAAGCTTTCTACAGTCTCTCATAGGGAATTGCACTTGGCTCTGCAAGTCTTACACAAAATCCACAAAGCCTTGATCACATAGATTCAACCCTTGGAACATAGCTTACATCACATAGATATATCATCCACTACTTCACTATATGGCCTAGACATCTACATATACATACAAAATAGGCCTAAACATGGGTAAACCCATGGGCCGACATCCCAATCCCATTACATTATCCCCCAAAACCCAAAAAGGACCCAAAAAGGGGTCTATCTTCCATGATTTTCTCTTTGCTTTGTGCTCCATCTTTGATAAGCTGTCGAAGTCCCAAAAATGGTCAAATATGACCAAGTGTTCCCCAAAACTTGGTCAGGGCCAACAGGCCCCCAACACTGACCTGTGACTATTCCCGAGTCACTCAGGTCTAGGAAACTTTGCCTCAAAGGTCTTGAGCTTGGCTCGATCTTCTTGGACTTGTCTCTGTGCTACTGCTTCTTGCTTAGAGAATTCCTGAAAAACTGATTCACTGATAGGTCCTTCCAGTTGTTGCTCGACTATGACAACTACTTGTTCTAGTAGTGTTCCTTGGCCTTCAATTTCTTCAAACAATAGGTAGGCCACCTCGTGTCTCGACTGGAGTTTTTGGGTGACTTCCATCACTCTGTTCTGCAAGGTAAGGCCGAGTTGTTGGATAGTGCGTTGTTCATGGGATCTCTTCATCCTCTCGATGGGTGACAGGAGCTTGAGATGCACCTATACTGTATATGCGTGCTTCTTTTCTTCCTGAAGTTGGGACTCTAGTTTCTTCAACTCTGGGTCTTCAGATAGTTGTTCATATATCTACGTGCTTCTTCTACTTACTTGTTTACATTCTGTAGAAAGTGTTTTAATCCTCTTGACTATGCTCTGAGAATTCAATTCTCATTGGCCGCACACTTCTTGTGGAGTCTGTGGTATGGTCTGAATCTATAATTCCATGACCCTTTGTTGAAGTTGCTAAATAACTTTAGCCAGATTCATCACTTGGTGCTCTATGGGATATTCGGCCTTCTACTCTAAGCCAGTCATAGAGAGAAATGCTATGTTGACTATTTCTTCAATTCCTATCTACTTTGCGAGAAGTTGCTCTTTCTCTTTTTAGATCTTCGCTCTGTCTTCTTCAAATTTTGCTTGGAGAGAATTCTTCTCTTGTTGTGTGGCTTGGCGTTGTTCAATAATTTCCTCCTGTGCTTTATTTAGGTCATGGGTGGCCTACGATTTTTCTTCCTGAGCATGTCAAAGGAGTACTTCGACTGCATCATCAATCTTGCGGATACGAACTGATTCATCTCCCACTTCTGTTGTTCCTTCTGGCAGAGGTGAATTAGAGATTTCTCGGCTAGACTAGAGTGCTTGTTGTACTCCTTGGAGCGCGATCTCAATTTGGCTATACATTTGTTCCTGCTTCGCCTCCTGCTTCTCTATGATTTCCTTTGAAGCATCATTGACCATTGCAACAATGAAATCAAAGTCATCCAATCTAAGGGAAGTTTGCATCTTGGTTACAGGGGTTCTTGGTTTCTTTCTGGAGGAAAATTTTAGAGGTGAGACCTTCCTTTGCTTCAATGAGTCTTATTCTTCCCTAGGTGGTGGTACTTATACTTTTTGTGTTTCTGTACCTTCTTCATCATCACCTTATTCATCTAGTGTAATGGAAGTCGTCCTTATAGATAGGTTGTCAACATCTTGGACTTCTTCAGTCTTCTTCATCCTTTTTGCTTTCTTTGTCTTACTGGGCCCAGATGTATCCTGCAAAGTTCTGGGGCTGTTGATGTCAGACATTTTTGTGATGTCTACTGAAACAAGAAGGTCCATCGACCATTCCTTGGTGATCTCTTCCAGGTCTTCTTCTGTCAGCTTATAATAGGACTGAAGCTAATCCTGGTGTTCATCAGCGCATGGGGTTAGGTATATAAAGTGGTGGTCCACACTGAAATTTATCAAATGTAGGAATCTCTGTAAAGTGTTAAGGGTTATGCGAGGTTCACTCCTTATGGATGCTTTCAATTGGTTATAGTATGCGTGGAAAACGACATTCGATTGCCATTGCTTGCTCATGTCATTCGAGTACCATAATGTACTGAACTTCGTGGCTAGTGGCTCAAAGGGGTCAAGGTCTGAGAAGGTTGTGCCTTCCGGTAGCTCCCATGTAACAAAAGCGATCAGCATCAGGAGCCAGCTAAAATGGAATTCATGCCCCTGATCCTGGGCTTCTCTGCAGTCAATATCTAGTTGATTCACCAGGTACTTCACCCAGTTCATCTGTAGTCCCTCTACGCACTTTCCTGCGAGGTCAACTACAAATCCAGATACTTGTGTTGGTCAATTCTTGCATACCAACTTCCCTACGATCAGTTGGCATTTGAGGCACACTGCACCACTTTCAATAGAAGCTACCTTGTATCCTCTCGCGCCTTTCTCAACATCGCCATAGGATTCTTTGATGTTTCGCGCAAGAGCACGGTCTGCGGTCTTTCCAGGATAGTACTCATGGGGATCAGGGCCCTACATGCTAAGCCCGATGATCCTATTGATTAGTGCCATATCAACAGTTATGTGACGGTCTAACCATAGTTATCCTCCGAGGTATCTTGCTAGCATCAATTTTACACAAGAATTCACCTCCTGGTGTCTACCAAAGTGTGGTATTTTCATAACGTTATGCAAAGTAGACTGCGTGAGGTTCATCATCCATTGTTGAGGGATGAGCTTTGAATTTTTTCCCTTAGTTCTCATCAAGTACTTATATGGGGCAAGCATGCTGTAAGCTTTACGGTCCCCCAGGTTGAAGTCACAAAACTTCAACGTTGTAACCTTGTCTTGATCTACGTGGTAGGTGCGTACTCCTTTCGATAGATATGCAGTGACTAGGGTGTATTCAAAGTCTCTAGGGACATTATCCCTGTTAATTTCACCGCTCAGAGGGGGTATGTAAGCTGGTAGGATGGATGACACTAACTTCATGTTGGCTATTTCATCCTTATGCTTAGTTCTTCTCTCTGTGCCGACTTGAGATGTTCCTTCTCGACCAGTCGATGGAGAGGCTTGCACTCCTCCCATCGATGATGCTTGGAATCCGGTGGACAATCTTATTTCCGACATGACTCTCTCAGTCATTAAATTGAGAAGGACCTCTATGATGGATTCCTCAAGTACGATGAGCTTGTCAGACATACACACTTAGGAGAGATGATCGGGGTCACGATGATCTCAAAATAATGCACTAGGATGAACAATCTTCTTGCAATGATCACTATAGACAATCACTAGTTCTGTGGGCTTCGACTTTTTAGTTGGCAAAAGTGTTCTTCGGGCACGGCGCAATGAGCTAAATAGGAAATTTGTCAATGGTCTGCTTACAGTGGGTATGAAGCTTCCATGAACATTGATCCATCCATTATGGCATGGTCCGATGGTCTGGTGGTGATCCTTTAATGCTTTTATGTCCATTCAGGGTGGAATTCGAATGGGTATATCAGTCCAATGGCTATATTGCTTCGCCACAGTGAAGTGCCATATGTTGTTGTTCTGATATCCCAATGAAGCTCAATTCCTGTGATTTTTTCTTCTACGAAGTTTCCTCTGGAATATTTTGTAACTTTTCGATCTTGGCTCTCTTCTTACTTATCTTCCTAGCCTTCTTCCCAGTGAGCTTCATCTCGGTCATCCTTTTTCTTTTATGATTCTTATCTTCTCTCGACATAGTCACTTCGTGACACTAAGATTCTTTCTTCATATCCAAGGGTAATACTTCTTCATCATATGGATTAGGTATTTAAGTATTCTTTAGTTCCTCTAATTCTCTTATAGCTTCGACATCCATGTCCCTAGTTTTCAATAGCTTAGATCTGTTCTCTTGTTCTTCCATCAAGTAGGCGATCCTTCTAGTCATAAATTCCATGAGTTCTTGCTTCTTGTGTTCTAGGGCTTCGTTTTCTTATTTTCCCCCGATCTGGTCTTTTTCAATCCAGATCTTTCCTAACAAATCTAGAAATGGGGCAAAGTCCTCAATAAATTTAATAACTTCAAATTCTTCCTTTGTTGAAGCTCCATGGGTACTCATAGTTATCCGGGTAATCCTTCCACATAGGGTTACCATTTTTTATTTAAACAACCCTATTTTTCCTAGTGAAGGAACCATAGTAGGCCTTCCTAGGGTTTCCCAAGTACTTTCTGTCATAATGTTCATCTGTGTTCCCTCATCTAGAGCACAGTCAATGTCGAAGTCTCCTATTCTTACTTCAATTTTCTCCTTTTCTTTGAAGATCTCTGTCAAACTGCCATCTTTATGTTTATCCAGGGTTTCTTTCATTTTCAGTAACATAATCTCTGATTCTTTCTGGGGTTCTTCTATAATCTTAGTCTCTTGATCTCCTTCAGGGTTGTCTTGCTCCATATTCATCTTTTCAAGTCTAGCAATCATTATAGGGAAATCCAGTACTTCATGGTCCATATCCTTACGACAGAGGCAACTAGGGTTTCTCCTAGGGCATTCCTTAGCAAGATGTCCTAGTCTTCTGCAACTGTAACAAATAGTTAATCCTCTCTTTCTCTTTAATGATCCCCAACTTTTCTTGTACTACTTGCTAGGGTCATAATGGCTAGCCTGCAAAAATTTCTTTCTAGGATCCTACATCCATTGGTTAGTCCAAAAATTATTTCTATGCATAGGTATAACATATCTTTCATTATTCTTATTAGATCTATTCATATCAAACGTTCTTTCATCTAATAATTCCCTAGTTTTCAAGATAGGAAAAAATCTATCAAGCATACCTAAATCCATACTTTAGAAACAAAAAATTTCACTTCTTTTACTTCTACAGATCACAAATATTCCAAATCTAAGACCTTTTAACTATTATTACCTTTATCAGAGCACATAGCTTACAGATCTTACTTCTTTTCTTCATTATCAACCTCTTTTCTTGCAGATCTGACTTCTTTCCTTCAGATCTGTCCTTCCTTCTTCAACATAGATCTTTTCAGATCAAATAAATCACTACGCACTAGGGCATAGATCCACACACAAATCTTTCACAATTTTAGGATGAATATTTGCAAAAATATTCTTGTGCTCAGTTCCCAACAATCATTGTTTCAGGTCCCAGCGATAGAACCATTTGTTGGCATAGGGGCATACCCAGGGTTCAATTCTACAAAAAAGCACCAAAAAAACCCTAGCTACCGACCCTTTTTCCAACACCTGTGAAGAAGATGAAGTCTCACCCGAGGTAGAGGCAGGGGTGGTTGCAAGACTCAGGTCTCTGCAACCTTAGCTGGGACACAGATATGTGATTATAACACTTAGAAATCACCTAGCATATATTATTCATCAATATTCAACCCTCATGATACTTAGTAGATAGCACAGAGCATTGCAGTATGTACTTAGATCTAAGATAATTCAACACTTAGCCACAACAAGATAGATTAGATTCAGTAGATCAAGCACTAAGCATATTACATACCAGATCTAATATTCATTCATATCTGAGAAGAAGAAAGAATAAATAGATCTATCTAAACACATCAAATAACTTAGCAAAGGAAGAGAAAAACACATCAGGTCGAGGCACAGATCACAACACACATATTTACCGTGGTTCACCCCCACCCTGGGGCTACATCCACAAAGTATTCTTCTTTATTAGCTTCAGTTAATCAGGTTACAGAAGAGAGCCATCCAAATCCCTCTTCATATAGGACATAATATCTGCGCAACTCTCTATATCCTTCTTCCTTGCACTACAACAAAAATCCTTCTACGGTCTCTCACAGGGACTTGCACTCGTCTCTACAAGTGTTACACAAAATGCACAAAGCCTTGATCACATAGATTCAACCCTTGGCACTTAGCCTACATCACATAGATATATCATCCACTACTTCTCTATATGGCCTAGACATCTATATATACATACAAAATAGGCCTAAACATGGGTAAACCCATGGGTCGACATCCCAATCCCATTACATTATCCCCCAAAACCCAAAAAGGGGTCTATCTTCCACAGTTTCTGCTTTGTGTTGCACTCCATCTTTGACAAGTTGTCGAAGTCCCAAAAACAGTCAAATATGACCACGTGTTCCTCAAAACTTGGTCAGGTCCAACAACATGATACCAATAGGACGAGAAAGGAGTATTTCTATTAATAAATGATCAACATAAGTAACAACATTACAGACTTTCATGTCGACACGGTTCGAAACCAAGAAACTAGGTTCCTTCCAACTGGGCATCCACCACTTCAATCCTCCACCAAAGGCAAGCTCATAGAATGGAGACAATGAGGTTCTCTCAACAATAGGGAAAGAGTTTGGGGGATGAACACTGTGTTCATACTTGAGGAACAAAGGGATGCAGACTCAATATGAAGTAATTTCTCCAGAGTAACTTTGCTCTTAAAGTTGAATTCTTTCTCCTCTTTTCCATAGCTTGGAATTGTGCTTTTATAGCCTTCAAAATGAAATTGAACGGTCGAGTCAGAACGTTTCCAGTATATGGAAGGCCAAGGATGAGAGATCTCCTATCGTGACATGGAAACCCGACTTCATTTTTGTATTTTCTGGCACAAATCTTGATGTACGCAGGATGTGGTGGAGCAAACTGGGTATATGCATGTTGTATAGTAGATAGGATGCATATGTGTGGAAAAATATGTATTTTTAGCTCTGGATTCATAAAAAAGGGATGACAACTCTGCATCGGGAAATGGAAAAAGGCCCTCTGTGCAAGATAGCAATGGTGAGACAAATCTTGCTATAATAGTGTCTGCTTTCTTCTTGGAGGAGGATATGGACACTATATTTTGACTGCCTAAGAATGTAGAGGAATGTGGTCCCTCCATGACTATGGTGGATTGTTCTTCTCCTTCTCTAAACATGTCTAGGGTGTGGAGAGTTTTAGTCCTCCTCCTGTAAACTTGGACGTATTTAGCTGACACCTATGTGACTGAAGGTGAAATCTCTTTCCTGGCTCTTTTTTCTATTTGCACCTAAGGAGTGCTAGTATGTGAAATGTTGGAAGGTGAAGGTTGTTCTTCTATCTCCAACAATGTATTTTCCTCCTAGTCTATCTGATTCATAAACTTTTCTATCTCAGGATTTGGCACATGAGAATAAGGAGAAATTTTATTTTTGAGCCTGGTTTCTGCTATAATGCCAAAAGGGTCATAATTCCAAGGGAAACTCAGACTGAAATCCATCTGTTTCAAGAGTTTGTTGGCCTCTTCTCTTGCAGATCTGCTGTTACATATGAAATAACCAATTTGGTTCTTGATCCTGAGTTGTTGTTTCTTCTTGAATTATACAAAGTGTATGTCATCAAATTCCATCATCTGCCTGATCTATTCTAATGCAAATATTCTGACAGGGAGGTATTTTGGAAGTTTGTATGGTGGCAATTCATACCCATACACTCTGATCTCGGTATGGTTATGGTAAAGATACCATTCCCTTGTTTTGGCCAAGTATTATAGATGAAAAATTCTCTGAACCTCCTCATTTATCATAGGTTCCATTCTGATGTCGAGCATGCCTAGCACTGGATGGTAAAATTCATCAATGAAATGTTTGAAGTTGAACTCAGTGGAATTCTTCCTCACTAGTGATGTCCAAGAAGTCACAGATTGAGGATTTCCATCCTGATCTAATTTCTCGAGAGCACAAGAGAATCTATCTACATGGAAGAAAAGGAATAAGCACACCAACATTGAGGAGTACCTGAACATTCCCTCTGTGGAGAACTTGAAAAGTTGTTCATGTATATTTTCTGTCAGATACTGACTGAAATTGAACTGATTTGTAGCTTTCTCTTCTGTGGAGAAAATGGATAAGAAACCCAATATGGGTTCGTCTACCCATTCATCAAAAAAAAAATCCTAAAAGGAAACAAAGGGTGGAAATGATTTGGTTGGCTCTAACTAAGAAAATGGAAGATGGATAGGGAGGGTTTTTTTTAGGAAATTGTGCATCTTCCGGTAGGAAGATTTTGAATATTTGGGCTCTTTGAGGGAAATAAAGTTTTTGGTAGAGTTCATTTAGGATTTCAATGAAGAAAGGGTTGGCATAATTAGTTTTGAGGATTTGTAGCATATGATTTATTGTTTCAGGGGTAATGGTGAACATAGTTTTACCAGACGAAGAAATGATGGCCCTTTGGCCGAGAAGGTAATGGGATTGACACTTAAGGGAGAACTCAGGGAAATGTTAGGTCTGGGGAAACATGTATAATGGCATATTGGACTCCCATAGTATGATCTCGTCACTCTAGTCTATTAAAATGTCTTTTAGCCAGAAGTGTAATTCGAAGAAATTGAATTCACACTTCAGCTCTACAAATCTGTAATATTGGTTAGCCAGGGGAACATGATCTAGGTTGATGGGAGGAGGAAGAAACGGGTTTTCAGCAGTTTCAACGGGTTTGGTTTTGGGCACCATAGCTTAATGGTCATTTGAAGGAGGAAATAATATTGGCAGTTATTACCCAGTTTAATGACACTTGTCGACGATGTTCCTGGTGGAAGTTAGCTTGAAAACTGGAAACGGGGTTGTGTCGACTGTGTCTGGATCGATGAACACTATGGTAATGGTGAAGAAACAAAGTTAAACGGTGTAAGGGGGTGTCCTTTATGGAGAGGGTGGTGACTGGATGAGTAATGGTCATGGGGGCCAACAATGATTAGCCAACAGGTAGATGAGTGTGACGTGGATGGCATTGATTGGCCAATGAGTAGATATGAGTGTGACGTGCGACAGGGTAGTGGGGTACGATGGCAGAGAGAGGTGGGCGGTATTGGATGAGAGGTTATCGGGTTATCGGAGGGGGTGGTAGGTGGTAAGAGGAATTGAGTGAGGGGGGTCTGATAAGATATGGAGCTGACACATTGCGTGGGCCCTGTGCTGGGAGAAACACTCACTCGGACCCC
>SNQJ01S0030482.1:175297-194997 GCA_010110895.2 Picea sitchensis | reverse complement strand
AATGTGTGTGAGATTCGCTTGAGGTGTTCAACATAAAGGATGTTTCATTCACATAAAATTAAGATGTCATCGACAAAGAGAAGGTGTGAAAGAGAGCAGGAAGCACTAATGTGTATACCTTTGAATTGTCCTATTGAGGTTGCTTTCCTGATAAGTCTGCTAAGACTCTCAGCAACAAGAAGGAAAATCAATGGGGATAATGGGCACCCTTTCCTAATCCCTCGCTTAGATTTGAAGAAGGGGGAGGCTGAGCCATTTATCAACAACACAAAGGAGGTGTCGTTGATACATTAATTAAGGATACAAGTGACAATTGTATGGACAAAACCCAAGTGAATGAGAAGAATTATGAGGCATAACCAACTTACTCACTCAAAGGCCTTTGTTAGATCCACCTTATAAGTGATCACCCTTTTTTTTCTGATGTGGATAGAGTGGATCATTTCTTGAGCGAGCCCTATCACTTGATGAAGTTGCCTCCCTTGTAGAAAGTCGAATTGTTCGGCTGAAATGTTATTTGATAGGATGTCCTTTAGCCTGAGAGCGATGGGCTTATAAATAATATTGTAAATGTTATTACATAGCAATATAGGTCTGAATTGGTAAAAGGAATGAGAGTTGTCATATTTGGGAATGAGAGCTATAAATGTAGCATTGAAGGGTGTGATGATATGTCTTGTGGATCTAGAGTATTCCACTTTTTTTAGTAGATCATCCCCCAGGAAATCGAATCATCATGAATAGTATTATGTAGGAAGGCCATCCGACCCTGGACTCTTGTACTTTTGAAAAAATTGAAGGACACTCTATATTTTTTCTTTTTTTACCTCTGACATCAAATTTTCATTCCCATCGTGATCAATAAATATTGGAAAGAGGCTTGCAACCTGCAGAATGGAGTCTATGGTAGCCCTATGGTCTGCTTTGAAAAGAGATGATAAATGTGATGTTCCTTCTACTACTATGTCCTCAAATGAAGTTGCTTCTGAACCATCCCTTCATTGTATAGACCATATGGTGTTTTTGACCTTCCTGCCTTTAGCAACATGATGGAAAATGTTTATGTTTTCATCCCCTACTTGTAGCCAAAGGGATCTACTTTTGAGGCACCATTCCTTTTCCCAATTTAGGAGGATTTTGATTTTGCATTGTTCTAAATGCTTGAGCATTTGATTTTGTTCCTCTATGAAAGGGGAATCTAATTCATGTTCTTTCCGATCCTTTAACTTTTGTTCTATTTCAAGAAGGGATTTGTTTTCCTAGCATTTTCTTTCTTTGTTCCAAGCTATTGAAACTTCCTTCACTCTTTTTCTGTTGGAGAGGAATTGTAAAGGGGGGGATTCTGTCAAGTCAGGATTAAAAGGGATCCAATAGTCCTTTATCGCAAAAAGACAAGATTGATCTTCAAGCCAACATGAGTTGAATTTAAAAGGGCTAGGGTTTTGTTTTTTAGTCTAGGGCCATCTCCAATATAATTGGACTATGATATGAAATCCCCCAGAAGTTACTCATTGTATAAAAGATAGGTTCTCTTGGAGGAATTCCTCGGATAAAAGGAACTTATCTAGCCTTTTTCCTACCCTTTTTTCACTTGTGTGCATGTTTCTCCAAGTGGGGGAATATTTTTCCAGTTGTATATCAAACAACCTTGTTTCTTCCAGGTTGTGAATGAAAAAATCAGCTAGAGGATCCAAGAGGGTTGTCGTTCCCCAAATATCACTCACTCCTAAAGTGAAGTTTAAGTCACCCCCAATGATTATATTCCCCTAGGAGATAAGAGAGGAATGAAACACTTTTTTCCAGAACTCCTTGCAGTCGAAATAGGGCCCATATATGTTTAAGACGAGGAAATGTAAGTTATGCTCTGTAGAAAAGAAAAGGGTGCACCAACTTGAGGGAAAAGCCCAAGAGTTGAGGAGGTGAAGGGATTGTTTCCTCCAACCCATTATGAGCCCACCCAATTTTTCATTTGCATCCAAAGCCAAAAATTCTCAATCTGGAAACATTGTTGAAAAAGACTTGGTAACAATTTCTCCCCCCATCATTATTTCTTGTAGGATCAAAACATTGGTCTTATTGATTTCTAACATTATATGAATGGCCAATATTTTCGCAGGGTTGGCCAACCCTCTATAATTATGAGAGAGGAAGATCATGGGAAACCTAGATGAGGGGCAGATACTCTAAGAGCCCCTAAGAGATATTTTTGTTTCCCAAACCTAACCTTCGATATTGTTTATTTCTGATCCATTGAAGAAAGGATTTACGACCTTGTTGGCCTACTTTTGGTTTCAAGTAATCATGATTACCTAGGCCCCCCTTAATCTTGATTGCTTCATATTTTGGAGGGAGACCAAGAGATTTCATATTGTGCTTTGGTGATACAGGGATTGAAAGGTTGGGGGGGATTAGAGGATCTTCCAAGGATTTTTATGGTGGGGGAGACAGAGGGAGAGGGCTTCGACACTTTTAGGGGGTCTAGAGGGATCAAGGAATCAACGTTGGAACTAGAAATTCTAGAGAGGCCAAGGAGGAAATATATGACAGAGGGATCATGCTATTGTTGGACTAAGATAGATCTTGAAGTGAAACCTGAATTCAAAGAGTAGGAAGGAAAAGAAGGAGGGGAAGAGGAATTTTTCTTACCCAAGATATCATCCAAAGGATCTTTGTATGGGGAGCCTTTTTCACCATTGAATTCATGCAAAGGGTCAATTGGATCCTTTGCAGAGCACATGGATCCTTGAGGAGACTAAGACTAGGCTTTGGCTTTGTTTGGAGAACATATTTCCTTCTATAACACTACTTTTTTCACCCATCTCATTCTTTTATCCTCCATTGAGCAGTTCTTCATCAGATGACCATAGGTGTGACAACGACCACATTTGAAAGGAATATCTTTGTATTCCAATTCCCACTGGAAAGAAATTCCATTGTGATGGATGGTTATACTATCCACCAGCCTTCCCAAGAGTTTTAGGCCTACTAAAATCCAAGCCATAACCATATAACCAGAGACTCGAAAGGATAGATATACTTCATAGAAAAAAACTAAAGCATTTCCCACTTCTCTAAAAATGTCCTCTGACCAAAAAATCAGGGGAAGGCCCAAAAGATGAACTCATATCGATGTAATCTCCAATTTTTCCGATGTGGCGTCAAAATCCACCATCCATAGCTTCAAGAAGAGTGTTTGTGCCCCATGATTCTAGCTTCCATCTAGGATTTTCTTTGCGTCCTCTTCCGACCAAATGATCCATGCCATCCACCCTTTTGAAGGAACAAGGTTGTTTGGTTCATGGCCAATCATTATGGAGAATGTTAGAGCAGTCCATTTTCGAAGAGAATCCATCGAAGGTCGCTTACTCGCAAATATTCCAAGTAGGGATTCCTTTTGCATTTTGGATATTTCATTCAACTTAACACCATTGTTGAGGACTAGATTGATATTCCCTTCCCTATGTTTTAATAATTTATTATTCTTCCTCGATTTGTCAGACTTGGTGTTTGGTCGAGGCATAAAAGTTGAGGTAGGAAGGGTTCCATAGCCTCACATTAGCTCCTCGATTAGTATTTTTGTGACAAAACCCTCAGGTTTGGATGTCGTCAGGAGGAGTGAACAACTATGTGTTGGAATCCTTGCTAGGCTATCTACGAGAGATTGTTCTTCGCAAGGGACTGGGGGAGAAAATTTTTGCTAGATCTCATCATAGGGAGCATATGTATCCTCTGTGAGAGAAATGACCAGAGGCATGTGCGAGGAAGGGGAGTGGTAGGGAGAAATGGATTCCGCAGTTGATTGATTGATTGATTTTAATGATGTGCACAAGGATGAACAGTTTAAGGGACCAAGAGAATAACATCCCTAACACATCTTCATACTCTTTTTGATGCTAGATATTCTGTTGTGAATCTTGACTAGAAGACTAGCAATTTGATTGATCTTATCCTTGTCAAATAGCTGGTGCATGTTGTTGATCTTTAAGTTGTTTTCATATTGACAGTAGATATCCTCGTAGGTTGTACATTCTGTGACAAAGTGCCACTCTGTCTCCACCACACCCTTATTGCAGAATATCCAAGTTCTCTCCTCCCAAACTTCCTTGGGTACCCTCCACCTACTAACTTCACATCTAAGGTGATGTGAACCAGTGCTCATATGTGCAACTAACAACCTTGATTTTCCTTTAATAGCCGCCCCTAAATATGTTTTCTGACTATGGTCACAATTTGGGTTAAACTTCTTGGTGTAGTACGTTTTTTTATGTCCACTATGATTGATCCACATGGCAGTCCTAAATTTTTCAATCATGAACTTTTTTATTTCTTCCTTGGTGTTAGGACATTCATGTAGATTGATATTCCACTTACTCAACCAATTTTTTATTTTTCTTCATCCAGGTTTTCTTCTTATGGTCTAACTCCTTCTCCATAGCTAACTTGGGCCAGCGTTGGTTATCCATGTTTTCCACCTTCTTTAAATAGATTATTAACTTGGTTATCGTTGTTGCCTCCAACGAAAAAGTACATGTTTCAGCTAAAATAATTTCATACGGCACTGTGGATTTAACTTTGAGATTGCTAGTAATTAATTGCTTCTGAATTCTTTCTAGTTGTCCCCATCTGCAATTTGAGATGTTGCTTCCCCGTATTTCACAACCATGGAGAAAAACTGGCATAACCAACAAAACAAAGAGGGTTTTTTTTTTTTCAAATCCCAAATTTCAAATTTTATGCACCTATTTTGGAGTAAGTATGATTCTCTCCATCCTCCCTGTATCATTTTCTCCCTATAAGTCTCTCAATTGAGCTTATAGTGGAAGTCAATCCCAAGATATTTTTATTCTTTCACCATCGCCAATGGAATTCCTTCGAAAAGAAAGGTGATTGGCTTGTCTTTTCTATTTAAAGAAAAGGTCATTATTTTGGTCTTGGTAATGTTCACTTGCATCCCTACCTCCTCACAAAAGTGTTCTAAGGCCTTTAAATGCTCTCTTAATTCAGGTGTTGTTTTTTCAATTAAAATAAGATCATCTAAGTATTAAAGTAGCTTCACCACATACCCTATTAGATGGACACCCGCTCCATTCGTCTTGCTCAACCAGGCTTCCAACTTATCAATGTATAAACCAAACAAAGTGGGAGATAGAGGACATCCATGTTTAATGCTAATATCATTACCAAAACATTCAGACATTCCTTCACTTGTTTTGATTTTAGCTCTAACCTTCTCATAATGTCTGTGAACTATCGCTCTATATCCATCTGGGATACCCAACTCTTCCATTTTGTTCCATAGTTTGTCTCTAGGAACTATGTCGAAGGTTTTCTTAAAGTCCACAAAACAACAATAGGTTGTTTCACCTTGTTTGTACCATATTTTCTCTATCAAATGTCTAAGGGTGACACAATGATCAATGGTATAATGCCTAGGTCTAAAACCCGCTTGCCCTTTTGCCCTTTTTTCTTCATCTTCTGCCCAATTGTTGATTCTTCGCTCTATCATTTTCCCCAAAAGATTTCCCACGAGGGGGTTGACCATAATAGTGCGGTAGTTGGAAGGGTTATTGATATCTTTGTTCTTAAAGAGAGTAATGACCACACTGGTGGTCCATTCTCCCGGAAAGTCGTCCTGGATAACCCCATTGAAAATTCCTTTTATGTGAGGTGAAAGGAGCTCAACCCCCCCATTTTAAAAATTCATCTTGAAGCCCTTCTATGTCCTCCGCTTTGTCACTGAATAACTTCTTTATTCCTTGCTTGATATCATCCACTGTGAAAAGTTCCACTAATGTTTTCACTATGGGAGGAATATCTTTCTCGTGTACTCGCTCATAAAGGAGCCTCACATATTCTAACCATTGGACATTTGTAATATTGTTTTCGATATGCTTTCTCCTTTGTTGTAGTTCTCTCCAAAATCCTTTGGGGTTGTGTTTTCCAAGAGAGATTGACTCCCTTCTTCTTGCATTTACATACTCTTATATTTTTTAGTGTATTAATTTTTCATATTTCTTCTTGTTTTCTTTGCCCAAATTTCTCTCTTTTAGAGATCTCTTGGTTACCTTACATTCTTCATCATACCATGGATTTGTCGGAAAGGAACTTGTATCCCTCTTCTTGGGATGAGACCTTTTACATGCACTTAAGGCCTTGTGGATTGTTGGGATCAAAAAACTATTATGAGCATGACCTCCCATCTCATTGGTCGTCATATATGCCATGTTGTGCTTTATAACCTGAAATTGTTGCTTAAGAGAAACACTAAACCTTTCCCTATTTTCCTGATTCATGAGGATTTTTCATTTGGAAATATTTTTCTTTTGTATGCCAAGGATTTGATTATTGTGTGGACTAGTAGGAAAGTCTAGCTTAACCAATAGGGGGCATGATTAGATTTCATTTCAATAGGACAGTCCCCTATATCAAAATTCAACACTCTGGAAGTAAAACTTTGAGAGCAAATTAAGTAATCTACCACACTTTGACCATTGTAAGTTTTGCATGCGATACCCCTTGAAGTTGGCCACCCTCTCATTACATTTCAAATAACCATGCCAAACAAACTATAAAGCCCCAGTAATTCTGCCCCAAAGTGTGTCACGCCCCCATTTCCATCTTGTGAATCTCTTTCCCATGATTGATCTCCACTCTCTTCCAACCATAATGGATTGTTTTCCCATCTTTCTTCATTGCTCGACTAGAGAGATTGGTTGTTATCTATCCTTGCATTAAAATCACTCATTAACATTACTTCTCCTAAGTGGCTGAATAGAGAGATATATATTTTCAATGAGGCATATGGGTCTTTGTTGTCTAAATTGATTCTTTTATAGATCTTTCAGTTTTTTAGGGAAAAATAGCAAGCAACCAACCTTAAAGTAACCTCCTTCTCAGTTAGTTTCCACCATATGTATTGTTTGTTTGGGTCCTCTTTTACCACTTTTACAACACCACACCATTTTTCATTTATTAGCATTGTAACTCCCGCATGTCCTTTGCATGTCTCATTTCCTTTGTTCCAAACAGAAGTTTTCTTGTACCCCTCGAAATCTGGAACCTTTCATCCATCGTGCTCATGCATTTCTACAAGAATGATAATATATTTCCCCTCTGCTATGGGCCCCAACCCTAGACCTCTTCTCCATAGATAACCTTTGTAATTCCAACTTACTACCTGTAAACAGTCCCGTGGGGCCCTGATTTCTTATTTCTTATTTGAGAAATGATCACTGATTTTAGCTTTCTCATTATTCAACCATGCCCATTTTCCCTCATTTCTTGTTGTTTTCACTTTTTCCCACTCATTTCTTTGTTGTTCTTGTTGAGAAAAAGTCAATTCCTCATCTAGGTAGATACATGTGCCTCTAAGCAATCCTTTATTTCTAAGGATCATATTCTTAGCCTCCGGTTGCAGAAGTCATTGTGGAGCCTCTGGCTGTAGCAATCACCGAGGAGCCTCCCATGACTTATGTCATAGAGGAAATATTGTAGGATCCCTTCCAGGAGCCCTCGGTGTTGTTCACAGTGCCGAAAAACTGGGATCCTCCAAGCAATTTCAACATGGGTGCCTCCTCACATGGTCCCGAGAATTCTTATGGCAGAGAAACTGCGGTGCCTTTGGCAGAAGGATTCACCTGCTATGTGGAAGAGGAGACCCCAACTGCAATGGCACCTCAGGAACCAGACACACAACTAATCGGGAACGACGACTCAAGCGAGCCAGTGGACGCAGACACGGGGACACACAGTGGACAGGCCATAGAGGAAGGCTCAATCCTTATGCTCCTCCTATCTCCTGCATGCAAACCCCCTGGCATGAACTGCCACCTCTTCTCCATCTGGACCTGCTCAATTTGGTCTTCGATTTGAGGAGCCAGATGGCGGGCCATGCCTATCGTGGCACCCTCATGGCCCAGCGTGTGGACATGCTCTTCAATGCATATTCCAACATGCCTCCAGGACAACGATGCCCCACCTGTCTACAACAATTTGTCATTCCATCCACCTCAGAGGCCATCTCAGACGTTGGGTAACAAATATGGTTCAACTCAAAGCTCATAGTCTCTTTTTCACAGTTTTTTATGTTGTTCTAGTTATTTTATGTAAGACTCTAAGTACAGTTAGGATCATGACTTACTATCAATCCTGGTTTCCTTCGGGCAGGATTGATAGAAATCTAGTTCTACTTGAGCAAGGGTTAACTTCGTTTCGGTTTCCGATTACTCGACGAAACGGTGTGCAACCCAGATACACTACTATTTTTGCTACTTAATATAGAAGGAACCTCCATCTTTTTTACTTTAAAAAAAAAAAAAAAAAAGATAACTCTTACATGTCTATCTCTTACTCCCTCTATCTTTTGTCCAATATTGCTTTTCTGGTGAATACACCCTTTCCACTTCAAATTATCTTTAAGGAAGTCCCTTTCTAGAATGTTTTTCCTCTCATTTTCACCAAAGTCCCTCAGTCCTTTGATAATGATATTTGCAGCCTTACCTCGCTTATCCTTCTCTTCCTTTGTTTGTATTTTGATTTGTTTCTCAATTATTTCTTTTTGTTTGTTTGATGACCCACTTACAACTTGTGACCATGATTTAGCCTCTTCTATTCGATCTTTTAGTTGATTTTCTTTAGCTTCCAAGTCGACTAACGCTAACTAAATCTCATGTCTTTGTATTGTGTCCTCTTCTTTCACCAATTTTGATTTTTCAACTCTAGTTATCTTCATCTCTTATAATTCATGTTTCAAGCCAGACACTTCTTGCTATCATATTTCCATTTTAACCTGCATGCTTGAGATTTGTTCCTTAAGAGCTTTACTTTTTCCCTCTAATTTTCTCTTGAACTCAACAATTTCGTTTACTATGTTGCCTTCATACCATCTTTTCTCTTCTAAAATTTGGAGTCTCCTTTTCATGCTCATTAGTTCTTTCACATATAGATCAGATGACCAAATTAATGGTGTTGATGTGGTACTATAAAGGTCTTTGATGTACCATCGTCAATATGCAGAATTTGGCAGCAGAGACAGATCAGGTAGAGGATGGGGACCCATCCAACTTCTGAATGATATTCTACAAAACCTTAATTATGTCTTTAGCAAGAGGTTGCTCCAGAATATTTCATCCTCTAAAAACTAGAAGGGAGACCCAGATCTTCATTCCTAGGAGGGCATCATCAGAAAGTCTACCAGATCATCATCCTCAACCATAGGATGTATAGCACATGTAGGATGAGGGGAGAGTCGCACGGGATGATGAGAAGGCCAAGTCATTATGAAAAAACCCTAGAAGACATATGCAAAAACCTTAGCAGATCCATCCTTCACCATATCACTTCTCTCTCTACACACACCCATATGTGTGTGTGTGTGTTTATGTGTGTGCATATTGTTGAGTGCTCAACACACCCTAAAAGATTTTTTGAAATTTTTTCTCTTTTGGGTACCACTTGTTTTCTTTTTTCTTCTTTCTGAATTGAGTATGTTGTGTAGGGATCATTAAGTTTTGTTTCCATGTCTCATCATCGATCACGTTCAGAGTTATTTGGACCTGTCAAATTGAAACCTCTTTTCTCTAAAAAGAAGCTGGCATTTTAACTCAGAATTCACAGTCAAAATTGTGACCCACGCACCTATTTTCGGCATCTGTTAAATCCAAATAGAAAAATGACCATGTAGTAACAATAATCGTCGATAATTGATGTATCATCAGCATCGGGAAAAAAATTAAGGAGATCTGTGTCGATTGTTCGCGAAGAAGTTTCGGGAAATTGTCGATAGCCCATCAGTGTCGGTGAAATATGAAATGGGAAGACACTAACAAGAACCATAACGAACCTCCAATCACTGATTATTGATGCATTGTTCGGATTTGGTGAAATCCTAAAGATTTAAATTGTGGAAATTTTCACATTGATACATTGTTGAGGACCGATTGTCGATGCATCTTCGGCATCAACAAGTTTCAAGGGGGGTAATACAGGAATACTTGTTTCAACATCTCGTCGATCATCGATCCTTGATACTTCTTCGGCATCGACGGGGTAGGGCCTATTTGTCAAAGCGCATATCTAGAAAAAATCCATGATTCTTAATAAACTCTTAAGTGAAGGATCCAAATTCAAATGCCACGTGTCTCTGTCGCGTAGGCATTTCGTACGACCTAGTTTCATCCCGAGTCACCTTAGGATTCCCCGTGTCCTAGTCACATTTCCAGGTCAACATTTCCACATCAACGCTATAAGGAAAGATGGATTGGTATCAGAGATTTTTCCAAGAGATATCAATGAACATTATCTAAGAAAACGCCGACCCCCGATCCACCCGTTTAATATAGCGGAATGATGGGATGTTTTCAGCAAAAAATAAGATCGGATTATGTCATTTAATAGGCCAATTAATGTTTCGCTCTACATACGTTGCTACCCCGTGCGTCGAACGAATAACGAGAATTTGAAATTATCGGTGAACCAAAATGTACCCCACTCTTGCGCTGCCAACCTACGATTGCATTTAATCTCGAGCATAATGCAGATCTTGGTGACAGATTTTGTAAAACTACACTTACGCCTCGAATTGAAGAACTGATGTGACAAGGAAAGTATTCTCTGTGTTTAAATTACTAATATAGTTTCAAACCCCAACATTATGTACACAAGTTTCTCATTTCTAGAGCAGTCAAAGAAGCGAAAAGAGCGTCTCAAGAGTTGCACTCAATTCTCATAATTTCAAAACCAGGTTAATCAAGTGCGAAGAAGAGGTATGTGTTGATTTTATGATTTTGGCGGTCACATTTTTATTTATATATCAGTATCCTCTCTAAAAAACGGTATCTAACTCTGCTCTCTCTACAGGAAGATGCCTCCAAGGAAGTCAACGATCAGACAGTTTCCAAGGCCACCAAAGTTGAAGGAAGCAGAGGTCGGTAAAGGATTTTCTCCCGACGTTGCGAGGCAGTTGGAATTTGCTACTAAAGTGGAGTCGACCATCAAAATGTCAACTAAGAAGGAATTTTCCCAACCCCCTGAATTTGGCGACACAGAGGGGAGCACTGGGTCAAAGATAATGCTCCTGCAGTGGGGAGATTCTTTCAACAGGATTAATCAGGAAGATTACCTAGAATTTATCCCCCACAATGACCCAGATGTAAGGACGCTCGACGATCAGGTTTTTTTGAACATCCGGCGGTCATACCTGCATATGGTAGTCTGTCGAACCCCGATCTTTCCCTGTATTAAGACCCTGGGGTGGATAATCGATCATATAGACACAATGAAGTGCCTAGTCAATGATGAGAATCATGGATGCGTCGGTGTTTTTCTCCCGACGAAGGTCCAGAAATACTATAAGCTCAGGGACCCGGAGGAGCGGTTAAACATGGATTTCGTAGTGAAATTCTATGAGTTCCATGACACCAGCTGATTGATGGCCTCTCGGTGGAAGGAACACAAAAAATTCACAAACCGAAGAAAACAGCTGGTATGGGACAACAAATCTAAAGGAGCCATACATTTATTTAATGGCTTTAATCTACTGATTGTACGAGGAGAGAGATTGCGCTAAGTTTTCGGAGGCATGGATGCCCCTGACATTGTGGCCATCTCCGGGAGTAGCTTCAACTGGGGAGAAATCATTTCTAAATAATTGAGCACCAACATATTGCAGGTCGAGACACTAAAGGATGGAGAAGCACCCGCTTTTCACATGGCATCGTACATGTTGGACGTAATTTGCGCAAGGAACGTCTTCGCAGGCATGAATCTGAGGTGGCATGTCGTCGAGCTACCTGTACATGTCTACTTCAACATTATGTGGGAAAACAGGTACAAAAAATATTATGCTCTCATCTGCGATGAATTTATAGCTCAGGCCTATTTTATTATTTTCAAGAAAGAATGCATGAGACTGTTAGTAGCGGCCAAGAAAATGATCTCAAATGTAGGCCACTGGTACCTAGAGGAAACCACGACTTATATTAGGGTGTTTGGGGCTACCGACGCACCACATTTACTCTTTTCTCATGTCCCAGACCAACTCGTCATCGGAGAAATCTGTTACCAAACCATCCTGCAGGGCTATAATGCCACTTTGGTTAAGGACAAGAAGCGAATGTTCATACCCTATGGTTTCCATATGGGGTTTTACATGGTGAAGGATACTATGCAAGATAAACAAGAGGGTTTGAGCCAGCTGGAATACAGATTCCCCACAGGCCAATTTCGCAAACATGACCCTAGAGGCTTGGTACTTCAACATGCATCACAAGTCTCTTCCTGCTGGCCATACGCACATGATAAGTTCGAAGACGAAATATTTACAGAATATGTTGAGGACTCAGAGGAGGTGTTGTAGAAGAAAGATAACCCAAATATGACCAAATTTAAAGCGATGAGTATGGAAGTGTAGCTCGAGACTATACAAAAATCATCTCAAGAAGCCCTCAGAGTCAGAGATGAAAGCAGAGAAATCGAAGCGACAGAGGTGCAGAGAAGAGGAATGTTGTTACTAGAAGAATCTCAAAGAGTCATAGAAAGGTTGCAAGACGACCCCATGCTTGATCCTTTGATAGAACCCTTGAGGGTCAACCTGACTGGCACAAGAAATATCGAAGAAGAGAAAATCAACTCGAAAACAATTCTACTAAAGGGAACCATCGATCCAGAAAATCCCAGAGTTTTGTCACCACAAGCCAGATCACCAGTGATTATTCCAACCCAACAAGAGATTCAAAGAACATCAGGTGAAATGGGTGTGCAGAACATTCTCTTTGATTTGATTACCATCTATGATGATGAAGAGAGCTCAAAGATCTCGCTTATAACTCCAGTACCAATTACAAAGGAGAAAGAACCAAGGGAACATATGCTCCAACTCCTGACGCTTCGATTCTAAACCCTCTAGGAGACCATGAGGCCGAGAGTACCCTAGACACTGAATTTCTCGACCTATCAGGGACACCAAAAGACGCCTCCAAGGATGAGTTGGGATCTAGTGAACAAGAAGAGGAATTGAAGCAGCTAGAGATCGACACCTCAACAGTCGATCACCAACTTAGTGTTAAGCATGCGACTGTCTCTATATTTAAGACCGATACTCCACCATCTGACTAACACCAGCCAGAGGTCAATCCCTTAGAACAAACATAAGTTTCCCGTGTCAAAAAAGTACAAGAGTCGATCCTAAAATAAATATATAAGGCAGGAAGCTTGGGAAACACTCTGACCTAGAAAGACCAAAAGATCCATGAGCTCATGGATGAGGTCACCGATATACAGGCGATTTCTTACGACAGAAAGAGGAAATCCATAATGAGGAGGACAACTAAGAAAAGGAGGCTCACACTGGATAGCACGCTTCTCATCACCACAGAAGAAAAATTGCTCAACATAGAAAATACAAAGACAACTGATCTAATCGGGGTAGGGATGGCTATAACTGATGCCACGTTGGATTGAGAAAAATGGAACGAAAAGGAACTAGCCACCACAGAGAATGAGTTGGAACATTTGTGGCATCTGGTGAAATATTACCAGGACTCAACACGAGAAACAATTTTCCTAGAGAGTGAATTTATGAGAAGCATATGCACAATTCACAAGTGAAAGACATCTCTTCACTTCATGCGTAGACGATTTTAAGGAAGACACTCTCATGGAACTAGCAACTTTTAAAGACGTGGAGAGATGGTATGAAAAGGCATACCAGGCTGTAGAACGAATCAATTATATCATTGTAGTACAGAAGGGTCAATACATGGATGAGCATGGCATCCGAGTGTCGATGGATAGCAGCATCTCCCAAATCAGGAAGGCATCCGAATACTGGGTAAGTATGGGCTAGGGGCCTCAACAAAAGATAAAGGAAATGTGGGTCGAGTGCGAGAAAAGCTAGGAAAATATCAATCGGGAGATGAAATACATTGGTCTTCCAGATTTTGGCTCACCTGAAGACTTTGTTAATTTGCATGACATAGTCAAACGACATGCAACACATGACTCAGCATGGGAAGTGGATATCGCGCAAGTGGCGAGCATGACACCGGTTTAGGTAAATAAGTTTATGGAACACCTGATCAAGGCTCGTGCAATACTGCAACGTTTAAGTGCCAAGATGATCAAATATAGAGAACGGGAAATAGAGATAAAGGAAACCCTCTCAGCCTCGATGGACCAGCACAGATTCCTATATGCTAACACATGCGAGGATCTCTTTGTCAAGTGGTTAGAGTGTGAGAAGAATCATCCACTCTAGTAGAACCACTAAATGATCTCAAGAGAACAAAGAGATCAAGCGCCACATTTCCTTCTTTTGTTTCACTTAACACAAACTTTGAGTAGCCATTTTAAGTCAGTAATTCTTTATAAATAGGGGGATTGACCTTCTGGGAAGGGTCGATGGTTTTGGGGAAGGACCTTCTTTTTTGAGAATTGTAAAGAATTATTTCTGAGCAACTTTAATTAAGAAGTTTTGTTTAGAACCAGAGACAAAATTTATTTTCATCGAAGGCATTATGTGATTAGGTTGAGGAGGAACTACTTCCATCTTTGAATTTAGTAGTTGATGTTGTAACGAGTAAGAGTTTTTGAATCTATTGATAAGCTATATTTTTCAATACTTTAACTGCTCTTTTGTTGTAAATGATGAAAAGGGAATCGTTGTGTTAATATGTTATTGATGGTAGAGCTAAGGAAACTATTTTTATTTCACTTATCTTATTTCATGTGTATTTATTTCTATAATTGTATCTCAATCAGTGTTGAAATACCAACAAGTTAACATATTATTACTAGACTTGTAATGGGTGTGAATATCCTTGCCTGCACACTAGAGCACAAGGGTTATCTCAGGCTCAACATTCTTTAGTAGTTAATAATTACCTCTATCAATTGGTTTATACCATCACACCTTACTTTATTAGATTCATCTAATAATAGAAAAGACAAAAAGAGAAACGTTTAACCTGAAGGAGGAAATTTCACAGAAAGATATCATGTCAATCACTAAGTAAAGCCCATCGATAAATTGGCTAGATCGAAAGATTTGGAGAACCATTCCACCCATCAAACATTGCAGAGTCTAATTGGGCCTCTAAGGTGGGTTTGGTTCCTACTGTTGAGTCAAATGATCTCAGACCCCTCAACAGAATTGGTGCTAGAAGGAGGGCTTGAACGAATGAATGGCTAAGGGCATTGCTGATAATATATTTTGCATAGCCTGCAGATTCAAAACAACCCACATGCATGTCTAGTCATTCTCAAGACAACCCACATATAGAAAGTGTTCCCGAAACGAGTAACTCACATCAGCATGAGGAAGTAGAACACCTATTCCCTGAAATACCTTATGCTCTCCCCCACGAGGAGTTGAACCAGTTCAGAAGAATCACAAGAGATTATGCTTGACAAATTGGATCATTACCTTTAGCTTGGTTACTTGCTCGTAGAAAAAAAGTAAGTAGACCAATTGTTGACACCCCTGAACAAGTTTTTGTTCACACAGTAGAAGACCTAATATATTTTTCCCTCACTCAATTCGAGCAACCCCTTAATTTGATCCCTGAAACACTAGCTCGTAACTAATCTAAACCTGACGATTTTGAATTTGACGAGGAAGGGTCTAACTCGGTTCGCTCAGCTTCATAATCAGAAGACATTGAGGATAATAACGATAACAATGAAGAAATGGGAAATCAACCTCAAAATAATCAACCATGGTTGGCCAGAGATGCTCTGGCAATCCCAGGACGAGCACATAACCTACCTAGACATCCGGAAAAATTACTTCCCAAATTTGACCTTGAAACCTCTGGATTGCCTGAAGACCATATTAAAAACTTCATACTACCTATAATACTGATGAACGTACAACATGAGGATGCATTGTGTAGGATTTTTTCCTATACCTTTGAGAATTCAACCTCGACTTGGTATTTTAACTTGCATGTTGGATCCATAACTAGTTGGACAAAGTTTCAAAAATATTTCTTAGAAAAATTTGCAGAAGAAACCACCACATGAGATTTAATGGCTGAACTGTTCACCGCCACCATGAGTTCAAAAGAGAAGGTTAAATATTTCAATCAACAATTTACCACTACCCTGAACAAATTTCAACCTAAAGCTAAACCTACTCAGGAGTTGCAGATTGTGGTATATGCTAATTCTCTCCTTGCTTCCATTTCCATGTTTGTGAAAAGGGTTTCCAAACATACCCTAGCTGAACATTTCGAGGAATCCAAAAAGATTGAATTCCAAATGAAGGGATGCAAAGAGGGCCAAGTCTCACTAGTTAAGAAGGAAGATCAACCTCCACCTAGGAGAGGAATTTTGTTGACTAGACCCCCAGGAAAACAAACAGAATAAGGTCCCGAAAAAGGAGGTGGGGAAATAAAATACCTACAACGGATGATAAGAAACTCTTGAATGAAATCATAGACATGAAAAGAAGTGTCGGGGAAGGAAACCATGGTCAAAGGCCTTATAAACCTTTTTTTAAAAGAAACTTACCTTTAAAAGCAATTGAACTTCCCTGGACCAACTTAAACATCGACCTGGGTAATGTAGCATCTGACTCTTTTTGTACGTACCATCAAGAGAAACATTCTGAAAGAGATTGCCCCAATGGTTGCACGCTATGAATTTAATGGCCAATCGGTTCCTAGACGAAGTTTCTCTTACCGAACAATCAAGTGGCTTAGCAGTGAATATCATCGACCAGGAAGAATTTGAGCCGCTGGAAGAAACAACCATGTCGTTGTGGGATCCTGACTTGCCGATGCCTCTCGATGATGTATTTGAGGTCTAGGAACCACCCGTTGAGGTTTTCGCTGTACAAACGCAAAGTAAGGGTCAACCGGTCCCAAATGATCCCACCACAATTCAATCCTCGAGAGGGAAACAAATAGTCGATCACTCGAAATCACTGTTTTTCTATAGAATGGCTACACACCCAAAATTTGTTCAAGTAATTGACATAATTGTAGTAGATATCTGAGAAGCTTATCAACTACTACTTAGTCGAGATTGGTCTGAGAAATTGAATGGATACTTTAGTATGGACTGGGCTCACCTCTAGTTTCCATTAAAGGGACATACAAACATGATTAGGATCGATAGGGAAAGATATCTCAAACATACTGTCACCGATTTAGAAGCTTTCAACGAACACTCATCGGAAGATTTCCCCGTGCTAGGAAACTACTCCTGCGATTCTGATTTCGAAAATTTTGCCCCTCTCTCGTCTGATGTACCTCTCACTAAAAACTTTGAAATGACTTTTCAATTGAATCTATTGGCAACCGCATAAGAAAGCATCTTCTGTCAGGAGCCTATGTTGGGAACAACATACAAGGAATACGGAGATGGGAAAATAACTAGGCCTGAAGAAGTTGCTAAATTTTGCTCACAAGTTTGGACGCTATATTTTGATGGGTCTAAATCACAAGAAGGGTCGGGAGCAAGATGTGTTCTCATTGATCCAAAGGGGAAGCGAAATTTCCTATCCTGCGAACTAGAATTTGAATGCACCAATAACACTGCTAAGTATGAAGCTCTAGTTTAGGGACTGAAGAAACCCATAGACTTAAACATTAAAGAACTGAAAGTTTTTTGGGACTCTGAAATTATCATTAGGAAAGTGAAAAATACTATCCATTGCAATTCACCCCACTTGAGAAATTACCAACAAGAGGTGCATAGAGCTCTTGCAGACCGCGTCTGGCTATGAAATCTTTTACCATCTAGATGGATTCTCAGGTTATAACCAGGTCCTAGTTTGAGAGGAAGACCGATTGAAGACTACCTTCCAAACCAAGTGGGGAACTTTTTCTTATAAATGTATGCCCTTTGGGTTGATTAATGCAGGGGAAACCTTCCAAAGGGCCATGGACTTAGCTTTTCGGGGATTGATTAACAAATGTGTAGTAATATATTTGGACGACGTGACTGTGTATTCAAAGAGCAGAGAAGACCACATCCAACATCTAACCCAGATTTTTGAAAGGTGTAGGGAATATGGAATATCTTTAAACCCTAAGAAAACTATATCTGGTGTTGAGGAAGGGAAACTACTAGGTCATATTACATCTCAAGCAGGAATTCGTATCAACCCCGAACGAATAAAGGAAATATCTCAACTTCTATTGCCCCATAACAAAAAGGTTATGCAATCCTTCTTTGGGAAAATTAACTTTGTGAGGAAGTTCACGCTCAATTTCGCTGAAACTGTCAAACCCTTACAAAAAATGATTCGCAAGGATGCAAAGTTTAAGTGGGATGACAAACGAAAAAATGCCTTCAACAATATCAAGATTGCAATCTCTCAAGCTCTGGTGCTGCGAAGTCCCGACTTTAGTAAAGATTTTTTCCTCTATACTTTCTCCTCCAACCAGTCCTTAGCTGCAGTATTGACCCAAAAGGATGATGAAAACAATGAGGCACCGATATCATTTATGAGCACTAATCTCCAAGGAGCCGAATTGAACTACCCTGCTATAGACAAACAAGCTTATGCAGTATACAAAGCAGTAAAACATTTCAAATCTTATATCCTGAAAAATCACACCAAAGTCGTCGTGCCTCATCCTATAGTCCGATCCATGTTCACTCAACAGTAGATGGGAGATAGAAAAGGAAATTGGATGACAGTTGTCCAAGAATTTGATCTAGATATAAAACCTGCCAAATTAATTAAGGGACAAGGATTGTGTAAACTGGCCGCATAAGCCTAAGTTCTAATAAATGAAGACCTCAGGTGGGAGAATGAATTAGCATTATACTACAGTGAAGCTTTATACATTCCCCCAGGGAAAGAATCTTTGTATGGAAAATTGATTTACCTCCTACATCATGGGACTTGCCCAGAAAACCTAATCCCTAAGGAAAGGAGAGATCTCAGGCTAAAATCTGTGTAATATCGCCTAGTAAATTCAGTACTTTTCCACGTAAATTATGATTGAGTACTCTTAAGATGTCTCGAACATGAAGATGTAGAAAAGGTTATGAGGGAGCTCCATGATGGTCCTGCAAGCGGACACTTTGCAGGAGATTCCACAACTCACAAAATATTAAGAGTCGGTTATTACTAGCCTACTCTATTTAGGGACGCGCATACATACACTAGAAATTGTAAATCTTGTCAAATGAGTGTTGGTAGAGAAAAGAGGGCATTTCTCCCACTCCAACCAATGACCATATCCAGGCATTTCGAGCAATGGGGGTTAGATGTCATAGAGGAGATTACCTCGAATTATTCAAAACAACATAAATATATATTGGCTGCTACGGATTATTTCACAAAATGGGCAGAGGCCATCCCTCTGACTCACGTGAATGAAAATGTTGTAATCCAATTCATAGAACAACAGTTGATCACAAGGTTTTGGATGCCTTCCATTCTCGTTTTTGACAATGCTGCCTATTTTTCTTCTACTCTATTAACATAGTTCGCTATGGACAAAGGAATCATAATAAGATACTCTGCAAACTACTACCCACAAGGAAATGGGGTGGCAGAATCAACTAATAAAAACCTAGTGAGGATCTTGAAGAAAACAGTCGCAGACAATTAGAGGAATTGGCATAGCTTGCTTCATAATGCCTTATGGGCAGATAGAGTAACACCCAAGGAAGCTATAGGAAACTCTCCATACTTTATGGTATACGGACAAGAAGCCATTCTCCCAAATGGGTTGTATCTT